>KN883010.1:0-19224 GCA_000934455.1 Apostichopus parvimensis
TTACTTAAAGTGGATCAATGTGTAGCAGTTAGAGTGTCGCCCTACAACTATGTGGTTTCTGGTTCAAAATCCCAGCAGGAACCACAATATAGGCAACCTTCTGCTGTGCAGTGTTGTTGAGCAGTATCTTGTGTGGGTTGGTATTCCTGGTGTGTGAATAAGGAAGTGAAGTTTGGTCCTATGTTCTTTTGTGCGGTATTGCGAATAGCTTCGTTCACCGTGGCTTTACTTTTGGTATCTATAATTCACCTCCCTTTGTATTTGAGGCAGTGTTCAGATATTGTGGCACTCTCTCAGTTCTTGGATTGGGATGTTGATTAAGTGGCTGTCCTGAGAGCAGGAATGATTCAGACAATTACATACCTGCCTAGAAAATCTCTGAACACTCATCAAACAGAGAATGATTGATATAAGCCGGTGTTTATCCACAATGACATTAATACCTATGACTCAAATATGTTTCTGTAAAGTTCCTACCCCTGGTAACAATCTAAACCTAAATAACCTCATGGAATTCTTATTACAATAGGAAAATATAATCTTCACCAGCTGCCCATGAAATGTAAGGATTTGTACATGACCACTTGGTTCCTTACCAGCTTTTCCTTAATTCTTACTTCTTATATGTGGCACCTTTTCTTTAAATACTTAACAATCATTATATGCATCCAAAGTACATTGATTTCATTGTCTTTTATCGATTAGCATGTAGACATTGATTACCTCTGTGCTGCCAGTAGAGTCTCTCATCAGTTCAGACTTACAAGGGACAAAGATGGAGACACTGACATGGTTGATGTGAAATTAAAAGTATCACAACATGAAATGAACCAGACAGCCCTTATCCTCCAATCAAAGGTGAGTTATGTCTGCTGATTGTCTTCCAGCTGTTTGTGTTCTCATATGTCTCTTCATTACATAATATTAAGCGGCATCTTCTCCCATCTGCTAAGTAACGTCCTGTCTGTTGGAAGTCCTGCAGCTGTTTGCAGGCAGATTGAATAAGTTCAGCGTTGTGACTGAATTATAGTTATTTGTTGGCATGTTCTCTCATGGATGCTTTTCTTCGAAATATGCATGGTGGATGATAATTGAATTAAATTACAGTAGGCTTTTATTCATGTATTCTTAGTTTTTCAGACACTCCGGTGAACCTGGTATTCCAACGGCTCTTATTTTCATCCTGTTTTCCAACTTTTTCTGACTCTTTCATGTTGCTTTCTAAATAAGGAGTAACTTAAAATGCAGTGAATTGCTAAAAAAAAGTGTACATATGACCTGTTTGTAATAACATACACAGGTCAACAGTTATGGGAAACTTTGTTTTGTGGGGTATCGTAGGTACCAATGAGTGAATACTGCATAAATAAATGTCATCGACATTCCTTTTTCTTTAGGGATTTCACATGTTTATTATGTGTTCTTCCATGTCTGTTACAGCCCTATTTTTCTACATTACATTCCGACTTTAAACCCCTAATCATTCACAGGGGTGTCATAGATAGCCTGCATAATTGTATGTTGAATATTCTTACATTTTAAGATTTCATTAGTCACATAATTTTTGTTTTTCTGTTTTCCTTCAGGTGAAAAACATTCTCTTATCTCCAGAAAGTCAGGAAATTTTGCACCCAGGTGAGTTTTTATGTGGAAGTGGAACAAATAGTTGGACTTAGCTAGTTTTAGAAGTCCACCCTGACCTGCATCTAAGTAAAGTTTAAAGAAGAAAAATGAATGCTCATTATCATATACATACACCAGGTAAGTGTGTATTAGTGGAGATGACAAAGTAAGCAAACATACAGAACATGGACCCAGGTGAGTGTCTAAGTAGAGGTGGAAGGTAATAGCAGTTGGTTTTAGCAGTAGACACACCAAATGTTAGTTATATCAACATTGTTTATTGGGAAACATTTCATCAACATAAACATTTTTTATGGCAAGAAATTTAATCATGCTGCTAAACCCAAAAAATTTTAAGTCCTATTTGCACGCTTTCATGTTTAGTTAGTATGCTCACTCTCTACTTGGTAGCTCAAAGCAACCTTGAAGGTGAAGCTGTTTACGAAATCAGCATTTATGCACAAGACAAGGGCTTAAAGTGGAAAAGTTGCATGCAGGTTGTGGACAGTATACTTTACCAATAATTTATTTTGTGTGCATGCACCAGAGGTTGACTTGCATACCAACGTTCTCCATACAGGTTCTTGTGGGCCTGTTGTGTAATTGTGCATGTAAGCTGTGAACATTGCTCATTGTTCAAACCTGCCACTCAATTAGCATGTTATTCAGGTGCTCGTATTTCTACACGTGATATCTAGTCTTTGCTATATTTTTTTTTAATGTCAAGTGGATGTTATATCCTCACTTTCAGGCTTACACAAATATGAAAAGTTGAAAGGAGACATTGCCAAGCTTCTGGATAAACAACATTGTGCAAAGCTAGGCGTGTATTTTGAGCTGAAGCCAGCAGAAAATAATACAATTCAGGAAGCAGCAGAATCTGGAAAGATGCTGATGAAAATATTGGATGAAAGAGAGCTCATCATGCCAGACAGAATGATCGGAATGTATGAAGGATTGAAAGCTATACACTTTAATAAGGTGGCAAGACTGGTGCTGGAGTACATCGATACGTCACAGGAGAAGAATGGAAAGGAGAACGAAGAGGGAAAAGATGTTAACAAAATGGTTTGTGCTTTGTAAAAACTTGTCAAGACTTTGAAACTTTAAGCTTGAATCCAACAATGGTTACTTTGCATAACATCAGGATCTTAGAATGGTTTAGTCCTGTATTTTCTGATATGAAAAGTAGCCTTTTGCTGTCATGCAAGTCACAAAACAGAAAAATGAATAAATACTCCATTACTAAAAAGTCTTCCTTTTACTCGTAAAAGAAACAGCATTTAACTGAATATTTCTGCTTACATAAAGTTATGTTTGTAGAGATCAAGTGTATAGGAAGTCTGTGTAGAATATTCACTGAAGCCAAATCAAATGCAGTAATTAGTTGTATATCATGATGAAAGTATGATAAAAAATGTAGATTTGATAAACAAATTGTAATATTTCAACATTGTTTCAGGTAAAAATTCCAGAGAAACAGGAAGTTATCTCAAAAAGGGAATCAAAATCGTCGGTAAATTTCACAATTTTGATAGAAGAGGGATACAAGAGACTGGATGTCCAAAGAGCCTTGAAATTGTCTAACGGAAAACTGGACCTGGGAAGACGGATATTGCTACTTGCAAAGGAAGAGCATGGTAAAGTAACCCTATATATTCAGCTACATGGATATTTCTTTTTTATTTATTTCTAATATAATTAACCTCAATCTTATATGATTCTCTAGGACCACGTTTCAAGCCCTTGCTGTTTCACTGTTTATGAAAAGTATTTTTATTTATTTTAGTAGGAAAATTAATCACAAAATAGCTACATAAAAGGAATATAATATGACCAAATAAACCTAATTCTTGTTACTGTCAAGTGAAATATTCTCTTCTATATCTGTTGTCATCAATCAGGTCAAACATTTCATTATTAATGTTCATGTCGAAAATTAAAATTTATGTTAATTCTTAATTATTTTGTTTGTACAAGTAGAAAGTAAAACAGTTTCTTGGTAAAGAGACTATTTTCATAATATGTGTTGAAACAGTTTATGCATTAACACATTTTTTATTGATGTGTCAAAATCCTTGAAATATATTATTTTCTCCTCCAGAGAGACTTCCTTTGTTCCCAGGATCCAATCTTTATAAAGAGCAGTACTTTGATCAGCATGGAGGAGAGATGGTTATCTCAGGTGTTAATCTCCTTATACCAGCTGGGGCACTACACACTGGAAGGATTGTTAGTCTGTGGGTTTCTACTGAACCTGCCATCAATGGACCTTTCTCAAAGAAGAATCTAAGATTGACCCCTTTTGTGAAATTTGGTCCAGAAAGCCTTACCTTACACAAGCCTGTCACCTTGATTATTCCACACTGTGCTTTTACTCCAGCTGACCAGACGGGTCTTGATGTGTTTTCTGGTGTATTACAAACAGGTGTGTTTCTGTTTCTCTTGCATTGTGTTTATTAGTCCATTGATCATTATATTTAGTTACTTAAATTTGTTATATCAACAGAGGTATGTATATGAGTAAGTGTGTTTGTATGTCACCCCTGATGTACTGTTTATGCTTGCTTCACTGTATGGCTGACCACCTGTATAACTGCAGTACTGTATCTACACTATTAGATTCTAAACCTGAATAACTGCAAAGTAAAGCTGGGATGAAAGTCACACTTGATTTGTGAAACCACCTTAGTACAAGAACACTATATTGGCAAGAAAATCACTAAGCCTTATGTGTGTCTGGTTCTGTGCAATGTTAAAATCATTTTCTCAAGAGGGAGATATTGTCCCAACAAATCATGTTTGATTCCTTGCTGCAGACAAAAGGAATCTATGCATTGGTGATGGCGTGTTTGTGTGTGACATTCTTGTAAACACTGTAACCCACAAATTTCATGGTGGATGCACTTTATACTTGGTATGTGGATCTGTCTTATTGAAAACAAGAACCCTATTCTATTCTTTGAAGGTCAAAGTCTGAAAACTTTGCAAACATGATATCTCAAAGAGTACATTTCTGTTGAATTTCATACTTGGTATATAAATCCAGCTAGGTGAGTACAAGAACCATTTGAAATTGTATATAGAGGTGAAAGGCCATTTGTGATCAACATATGTCAAAGTCTGAAAACCTTGTAACCATGATATCTCAAATGTACATCTTTCTTGAACTTCATACTTAGTATTTAGATCTAGCTTGGTGTGTGTATGAACCTTATTGAAATTGGTAGAGATCAAAGGCACATTAGGTCAACAGGTGTCAAAATTCTGAAAACCTTGTAAACGTGATTACTCCAAAATCAAAGCTACAATTAATATGGGAGTTCTCTGATGCTATGATTTCTTTTCTGGCTTTGACTTAGTTCATAGACAAATTTAACTCACTTGCTCTACCTTAGTCTGATAGGTACTGTATGTGGAATTTTGAGCAAATTGTATGGTAAGGAATCACAAAGCAAACAGGTTTTTTAAGGAACCCTTCTCTTCTCAGTAGTACATTAACCTGATGACCTCAATCATTTGTTCCAACCTTAAGGGAGAAATAAACAAGATTATTAAAGGAGGAAAAAGCTATGGCAAGCTGTAGTTAGCCACACAATTTATCTGGCAACCTTGCAGTTATACATTGAGTTAAACACAAGATATTGTACTGTTTTGATGTTCTTTTTATACAGGGTTGCATTTTCTAACACAAGACAGTCTCTTTAAATCATCTTTGGTATATTTAGGCTTGGTATTCTACCTTTCACTGTGTTACAAATACTTAACTAGCAAAGTATTTTTTAAAATCTTCTACAGATAAAATTATTAAATGGAGCCAAGAAAGGAAACACCTCAGCTGCTCTATGAATAGTCAGCACTTTGCAGTTGAAGCTGAGAAACCATGTCTCTTTGGTCTTCACGTCCCTTTCATACCCAAGATGTTGAAGCGTGTCTGCGTCTTACCGATTGTAAACAGAGTTTCTGAATCTGGGGATCAATTGACAATCCATCTTTGGTTTCATAATGATGACTCACTGGAACATAAAGTAAGTAGTAGATTTTGTCACCTCAAGTGGTATTGCAATTTATCTCACGGATTCCAGTTATCTGCCTTAATTCAAACTTAATTGATGTCAGAGTTACTTAACAATAGTAATCAGCAGTACGATGCTTAAGCAACCACAAATTTTGGAGAAATCTGTAAGGGCTTATGGTTTCAACTTACACTTCGGGTGGCTTCCAATTCAACATTTTAACTCAAATTTGGCATTTTTTCAATTTAGAAAGTCATTTCAGATTGGTAAACCGTAGATTGCTCTTGGGATGAAAAACCCCCCTTACTATGACTCGGCCGGGTATCGAACCCGGAAACCTCTCAATTGATAAGCCTCATTGCGTCAAATGCCACCACCTTTATCGACTCGGCCACAGCATCCGTGGAATGATAAAATTTCAACTTGATGCCCTACAGGCACAAACCTCTCTCAAAGTCAAATTGTGATCATATAGTCAAGCGAGGGTTCATATGAGATTAGCTGGTTCAGGCTGTCTGTGGTCATTGATGGTTGAAAATAAACTTTGTAGTGGACAAAACACACTGACCAGCTATCCTATAACAAAAATTGCATGTGCAATATATTTTTTGTCTGTGGTCATTGACAATTGACAACAATTGTTGTAACAGACACATTTGTAAACACGTACACCTTGTCCAATATTAGAGTGAAGAGTTTATATTTTTCAGAACATAAGCCATGGGACTATGAATGGTCTTTGATAATGTATCTTGAAGACAATCAATGTATAATAATAATAACAGCTCCCTGATTTCAGTTTATATTCCCCTCATTACGTGGGCATTCAAGTCACAGGCTTGTGTTGTATAACAGAGCTCAGTGTTTGATAGCACATTAGTTGGTCCAGTTAATCACCCATAAAAGAAATTGGACAGAAAATCTGTACAGAGAGTTAGACCTTATTGCACTCCATGTATCAGATATTTATAGTAGCTGCTTGTTTTACCAATTAATAGTCACACCAGTTAATGAGAGGGTCATTCCAGGGAGCTGTTATTGCTTCCTGATCATACATGGGATAATGCAATGGGTGTATGCATTGATGGTAATGTTTAAATAAACATTAATTATAATGTAATATTGTTTCATTTCTATTTTAACAGAGCCTTATCAATGAAGAAATCTATCAGCAGAAGGGATCCATAATTCATGATCCTGTGTCTGTTCAACTCAATTCTATGACTCCAACTTTACATGTTAGCACTAACTCCAGTACATCACAGTGTAACCCAAGAAAAGTGGTTAGTAATGTCTTGTCAAATATTCTTATTTATTTTATGTCAACATGTAAAGAAAGCAGGTAATTCCTGTTCCACAGGTAATTTGCATTTGTTGGAAGAACAGTTTTATGCACCTGTTGAGTAGTATGTAATAATGCTAGCATATGTTGTTATATTGTAAACTGTTTTACTACATTGATTACAAATCAACATTTCATTTGTAATATTGAAACTCTTTCTTTCTCAATTTGTAATGATACTCAATGAGGGTATCAGAGTACGGTCAAAGTTACCTCGTAGGTTTAAATTTATACATCTGGGTGAAGAGGGGCTGTTTGGATTAAGTGCCTTGCCCAAGGTCACAGATTAAACATCTGTGCAGGACTGGAACCTGTAATCCTTAGAATGTCAGCACATTAACTTTAACCACTTCAATGTCAACTTCTGATTATTCTCTTTCAAAGGATGTTGCCATGGAAACCCTATGGTTAAAGAACAGACACAAGATAGAATTCCATCTTCAGTATAGTGGGATCAAAGATACTGTTAATCTGGAAATAGAAGCAAGATATGGGAAGTTAAGGAGGAATCTTTTCCAGCTTAGTATTCAGTTGCAGGTAACTTGATTTTGAATTAATGTAGCAGAAAGAAAGATTTAAATATGAGGAGAATGTCTGATTTAGTTCATACTTGGTACGGTGCTGTAACTACATAGTATGTACATGTTATTTTCAACAACAATGTTACCTCATTACTATTAGTATTTATGAGTGGAAAATTGTCCAAAACAGCTTGTAACAATGTTGAATCAATGTTATATTGGGAGATAGATGCCCCATGATGAATAGATGTGCCCTATTGTTCTTGGTTCTCATCTCATGAATATTAATGAGTGGGCAGGGCTTAACGTTAACTTTGGTTCATTCTGGTATGGTCATGTTGGTGCACAATGAGCACATTTTCATAATGTCTCCAACTTCATGTCATTAACATTCATGAAATTGCAAGAAATGGCTTTTAACACATGACAAGAACGAAATGTTTCATGATTTCCATACTTGATATATTAGGTTTGTCACACTACATTCATACAATCAACCGTGTTGTTTTTTGTGTGCATATCATGAATGTTATTCAGTGAACATTAAATTCTTAATCAGATATCTCTGAAGTAGTATGTCTAATTAGCTTTACACATGTACTTGGATAATATGATGTTAAGTATAGATACATGCTTATGAGATCATAAAATTTGACCTCATTAAAATCCATGTTTTTTCTGTTTTTATAGTATGTCTCAACATGATAACTCATTCCTTTATATGTTGCAGCATTAGTCAATGGACAATCCTCTTCATTTAGCTGTGCAAAGGTTCATGAATATTAACATATAGGCTTACCACACTATGTATATGTTTAGACATCATCTATTGAAATTTCTACTCTGTCGGTCTTAGTTGATGAACTGATTTTTATTAATAAAGGTTTGAACTATAATTTTACAATGTCAGAAGAAAATCTTATGACAAGCTGTCTTCAGATCACAAATGTATAGAAAATAATCCTAATTAGCACATCATAAAAGTATTAGTTAAACTGCTTCTGGAGACACACTCTTAATTGATAGAGGTGAAATATGCACAAACTAATTTTCTAGGGCAATCATAAAGCATTCCTCTGTTTCCTCGTCACAGATTGAAAAGTTACAACACATTGACCAAATCACATCACCATTCCAGCTCATTCTACCTGAATGTGAGTAATTAATTACTTTAGCATGTTAATGCAGCTGAAGATGTTTCATTACCATGATGTACTCACTACCAGATTTGTAAACTAGAAAACGGTTCTTTAATATCAAGTATTGCAAATAGCTGATAGTTATAGTCCACCAGTTGACATGACAACTGCAGCCTGGACTCCTCTTTGCAAAGTACGATCAGGTGTACAAATCTCAGATGTAAGGAAGTGTATGCAGTATGTACAATGTTGATGTATGAAAAGTAAGATATGTAGACATCTCATATCAAAGGATTGCAGTCCTTAAGTATGTTAGTATTGGTGTATGCTTTGGTGTTAAACATCAGTTTTGATAATAAAGCAACACACTTAGACTGAGTATTGATTCTGTATTCAAGTCTCATTTAAGGTTTATTTTGCCCCTGGGTGTAAGAAACACATCTATGTGGTCTCACATTTCTGGATATTGTTTGCTTAAAACAGGATCAGTTTAATTCACTTTATGTAGAGTCACAATTTCCTTTTCTTTCAACCTTACAGCCATCATCAAATCTTTTGATCAGCTAAAGCAAAACTTATCAGAAAATCTTGATGTAGACCAATCTACCCTGCTGGCCAATATTTTCCAACTTCCTGAAGAAGGAATTACTGATATCAAGAAGCACAAAACACCAGGAATTCTTTTGTTAGAGAAGCTGACCAAAAATTCACTGATATCTCCCACAAACGTCACAAAATTGGAAAATACCTTAACAGAACAAGGAAATGAAGAATGTGCGAAACTTGTCAGAGATTTTAGATGGAAAAATCCAGTAGTTCAAGCAACAATGTGCCCAGAATAATGACTCAAATCATATTGTGGGTTATTGTAGGCAAGTAATGATATGAACATATCACCAGTGGTGATGTAACCAGGAACTTGTTCACTTGAGAGGAGCAGAGGAAGTAAGCAAGTCTTTCTGTATTCACTGTTAATTACAGTCGGAGCTTATTAAAACAGGACTATATGCTTAATTACACCTGTATGAGTAACTTATATACAATATTCTCATACCCTTCTAACATGGTTATGTATGTAAATACTTTATGTGACTCTATACTCAATTCTTGCAAAACAATTAAAAGTTACCTATGCATTCATGCGTGTGTGTATGTTGTAAGTTTTGGTTTCAATTAGAATCATAATCAATGCAGTCATGGAGACTTGTGTGTGGGTGTGTGTGCGTGTGTGTGTGGATGTGAAGGCTAGATTGTAAACATGCTATCTCAGCAACCACAAGTTGAGTCAATGCCATGCTGGGTAGGTAGATGCACCATGATGTGTAGATGTACCCGATTTTTTGTGGTTCCCATCTCATGAATATTTATGAGTGGGCGAGCTTTAATATAAAACTCATGAATGTGAATATTTCTTCAACCGTATGTCCGATTCAGTTCATTCTTGGTATGGTTATGAAACTACACAGATGCTGATCGAAAATTCACTGATATCTTCACAAACATCCCAAAATTAGAATATCCCCTGAAAAAGAAAGGAAACAAAAGGATGTGCAAGACTTGTCAGAGATTTCAGAAGAAACAATACTGTGTTCAAGCAACAATGTGTCCAGGATAGAGTTATGATGAGGGAGTTCTGGCTTGTCAACATTTTGCTGTGGGCACTAAATTAGCAGCATCGTACGCAAACATATTTACTCACAGATTGGAATTGGAAATGCTATCATCGTCTACCCTTAAGCCGTAACATTATTACAGATATATTGACAATACATTTTTCGTCAGGCCACATGGTGAACAAATTGCTCAAGTCTTTCTTTTAACATGTTAATTCATTTCATGACAGTATTACAGTTTCTGTAAAAGTCTCTAAAAACCAAACATAATTTTCGTTATCGATGGTAATCGTAACCTTTGTAGTCATTCAGGCAGACGAGTGTGAGCAAGTGTACTTGCATGTGACGCCTTGCTTGTTAACATGATATCTCAATAAGGGGAGCTTGTATCAATCTCATATTTGGTGTGTAGGAGAACCATATTGAGTAGAAGAAGTCTCTTAGTTTTTAGAGGATTTGAAAGGTCATTTGGGGTAACCAGGGGTCAAATGGTGAAAACCTATTGTTTTGGGGAGGTCAAAGGTCATTTGGGGTTACTAGGGGTCTAATGTGAAAACCTTGAAAACACGATATCACAAAAACATTAGATATTTCATACATTTTGTGGAGTTGTGACTGTTGCAAATTGTGCTCCCTAGACCCAATGGCTGTCAGTATTAGACACTAAACTTAAATAAGTTAGGCAGGCCTAGCCGATGGTCCAGCCAAACATCTAGGTGTAAACTATTAAGCTAGGCTTAGACCCTAGCCTAGGTCATTTGGGCCCATAGAAATTGAACTAGGAAGAATGCTGAAACAGTGTATCGCCGTGTGTTTAAGCAGTGAAGCCTTGATAAAAGTGAGGGCGCTTTGCGTTGTACATATATACATTGAGCATTCCACTTTGAAATTGAATTTGATATTACCCGTTTTTTCGAAAGAGTAGATGTACCTTTCACAACATAGACATGTTATAGCGACCATGGTGGTAAGTTCTATACTCCTGACTTCAGAACCAACTTTGAAAACCTTTTTTTCGCCTCTAATAACTCGAGCAAGTGATGTGTTTTATGCAACTTTAAATGTCTAAAAAAGTGTCATTTCCGGTATCTGAGAAGCACGGGGCAAACATTATTCTTGCTTGTATTATTTCAGTTCTCCACTCAGAGTGCCATAGTTATCCCTGGAAAATGCCGTGAAAAGGGATCACACCTACTTTTATGTAATACTTCCATATTAGTCTGTGTATGCAGTTCTCGGTTAACGTTAATGTTGCAAAGTGGGTAGTAGTTTATGCAGGATAACAGATCCCACCTAATGAAGTGATAGTGCAAAAAAGCAGTTTGATGCATGTCTACATTCAGTCAGCCATCAAACGATGAGATGTTAGCAAGAGTAGTTGCTTCTGAGTGTCGCTTTGCCTACAAAGCTTTGTCCTGCGAACATGGTTAGTGAATATCATTAGGCCTTGAAGTCATAGTTGAGTAAATTTAGATAAATAGCCTATTAAATTACTGTCCAGAACATACCTGGCTATGCTGAGTAGGCTTTGGCCCGGGTACCGTTATTTTTCGCTTATGGTACTTTCCGCTGACAAAAAACGGTGCTCTCCGCACACCAAATTTGTCAGCGGAAAACACCGTTTTTGTCAGCGGAAAAAACCGTTGGTTGGGGGGGGGGGGGGTTTGGTGGGAAGAAGCAGAATGGCTTACCAAAGTGATTAGGCATATTGAAATAATTTAGGAGGATGGAGAAGCATGGGCTAGGTCTAAGTACGTGAGTAAATCACAGAAATTGTTCGGTAGGAATACTGCTATTTAAGCCAAGGATATGGCGATTCATTTTTGGTTCCTTGCTTTTTGCAAAGCAAGGAACCTATTCATTCAACTTGGCGTGTATGTGACGCTTGGCTTGTGTATACGATATCTCAATAAGGATATGATGTATCATGACCAAACTTGGTGTGTGGATAGCCCTTAGTGAGAGGAAGATTCCTATTGTTTTTGGTGCCCAAGGTCTCTAAAGGTCAGTTAGGGTCAAAAAATGCAAAATATTAAAAATGCAACAACTCCCATTGACAGGGTCCGAAATGGTTGATATTTTGGGAGTATTTGTGAATGGGGTCAGGGATCGTTTCCAAACATAACGGTCATGTGATCCAAGGTCAACAAAGGTCAATAAGGGGTCAAAAACTAGTATTTTTGCAATAACTTGAGAACCAAATTTCCATCAATGTTGGGAGTTACGCTATTGTAATCCAATAGTCGACCTGCATTTGGGTGACCTTTGACCTCAGGTTGACCACCATTGACCTGTATTAGTTTCTTTCAAGTTGACTATTTCAATTTTCGTGGCCATATTCCGATCTAAATTGTCCATATAAGTTGACTCCTCTGCAACCTTTGTGTGCGAAGTTATTAGAGATCAAGGTTTCTTTTGGTTTTGTTAAAATTCTTAATAAGAACAGCTAGGATGATTCTGTGAGTTCTGTAAAAAAGCCACCTCTTGCTCATATCAGTCACTTGGTCCTCAACAGGTTCTAAATAGGACCAACAGTTGATTTGTAATATTTTTGGCAATATTATTGTGTGTGTACACCGGACCACATAACAATTTTAGAACAGTGCTGCTCCCTTGTAAATATTCCTTACAAGCAAGGAACCATAGTGCCCTTGGGCTCTTGTTATGTAGGTGACATACTCCTATAGGCGTCTATATCAATGCGCCCGAATGTTCTCCTTCAGGAAAAGAGCCAAAAAGCAGTAGTAGAACATTTTTTTGACCGCTATCAATCACGATCTGGTTTGGTGTGGCTTGCATGTTTAAGAGCATGAATGGAAGTACATGTGGTGCAGAAATTGGGTCAATTACAATTTTAGACCACTTTAGGCGTCCCAGGAGCAGCGTACGAAAATTGTTTACTACTGAGTGAAGCGGTTTGTTTACAAGTGACAAAATAGCAAAAACTCTGCGCGGTCATGGTACGGAAGATTGATGGTGCCATGAAAGGCCAACTTGTCAGCTATCCAGTGATGGATAGCGTTTAGCTAATGAAAACTTCTGTGTAGACATAGAGACCACATTACTTTTGTGATATAGTGTGTAAGTCAATGCGGCTTTTAATGGGCGTATGCTACCTGTAGCGTTAAGCTTAGTCTGTTAGGTTGTGGCTTCATAAACTTTAGCTGTCTAACGTAAGGTCATGGATTCAAGGATAATTCTGCGGGATACCCTAGGCCAAATGCTATAGTAAAAGGATCATGCCTCATTAGAATTAGAGAGGGATGTGTCTTATTGTGTGTTGATTGTATAGTTTGTGTGTACCTCACTTAGCAGTTTTACTGAATGTATAGCTTATGTTGCATTGTGTGGTTGTGGGTTGTGCACACTGTTGCTCGAGTGTGGATATGTAAATGTGGGAAATAAAACTAATTTCTACAGTTTCAGAGTAATATTTTCATTTGGCATGTTTGAGGTGAGGAACGAATTCCCTTTCCTGAGAATTTGATGGCCTGTAAAAGCCATTGTTCTCACTCATTGCCCTTTGACCTCACACTCAATACTGCTCTCTGATTAAGACCAGTATATTTCTAAAGGGATATCGTCGCTGTATTGCTTAGTGATTTGGTTGATAGCTGATTGATAAAGCCCAGCTGTTGACTTATGGCAAATACACATATACCACTGGTCCAAGTTATTGGCAGAATGAACCTTCGCTTTTCATATTGTTAATTACATATGCTTTATGGGAACACATTGATGGACCCAATTGGCGTATAAACCCATACAGAAACTGCCGTTATAAAGGTTCTGGCTTGTTACAGTATTAGCAGAATAGGAAGGAACATCGTAATCGCATAAAGCTTCCCTAACCAGGCTCTGTCATGATTTATTGTAGTGACCATAAGTTGTGGCAAATATAGGATGGACTAAGAATGAAATGAAATGAAATTTTTATTTGAACTCAAATCGTGTGTCGTTTCATTTCGTTCATATGTAACTATATCACTTTGACGCACATGGAGACAAATGAAATGTTTTATATTCCTGTAATTTACACTATCAACATTATTATTTGTCATAATAAACCGTGATTTAAATGCAGCGACATAATAAACACACAAAGACAAATGAAGAATATCATTTTCTTCACCGTTTACACTACCACCATACATATAATTACCAATAATCATTCACAAATACAACATATATCAAAATGATGATAAAACATTGAAATGCAACGACATAATGTACACACAGATACAAATACCAATTACCAATAACTATTCACAAGTACAACATTTGAAATCCATAATATATGCCACACTATTATCCAATGTTAACTCGATCCCAAACTATTATCCAGCTGTATAGTGCAAATTATGTCACCCGGCCGGATCCGAGAGAGACTTGATCCAGTAATGCTAACCAACTCACTTTAAATCTTAGGTTGGATTAGAACTGAGTTGGCCGAACTGAGGCCTACAAACTAGGCTACAGTGTAAGTTACTAGGCCTAAGTATCCAAGCCCTAACTTAGGTGCCCTATTTGCCCTAGCCTATGGTAAGTTAGACCTAGCGATCGTTAGCCTAGGCATGTGGTCTAACTTTAACTTAGTTTAAGTTTATGTATTAGGGCAATTACACAGTTACATCGTGATGCTTTGGAAGGAATTTTAAATTTCAAGTGCAAATAGTAGAGACAGTGCAAAGGTTTGGAGTAAACTTCTCATATTACAGTTCATCTCTTAATATTTTAACGTTCATGCACAATGAAAAATGTTTTCAAAGTCTTTGAAATGTATGAAATATGTATATTAATAAGAAGAGTTACAGTAGTGCTGATATTCGGATATTTATTTTGCAGTCGAGTAATCGCATATTTCTTCTCGCGATTACTCGGTTACAGTTATGACGTCATCACCGTCATTTTACATTGCAGAAATACAGTCAAACAAATCATTTTCTATGGTGCACTCTCTTTATTTTTTCTTTGGTGTCTTAACGTGTGGGGACTAAATCATGTTAAAACATCTACCAATCAAAAACTTAACAACTTTCAATCTACAATGTTTCTTAAAATCCTTTATAGTTAATCAAAACTTTCGAATGAATCTACGAGGCTACTACAACTACTAATCCTAATAAAAAGCATGTGTAAAAGTAAGTGGGCTTGACATTTCGATCCTAGCAGTATCTTCTTCAGGGGCTGAATGAAAAGTAACATAAACTACATGGGACAAATACAAACACAGAACACAGGCAGGTTAATGAGCAGGGTGAACACAAAAGAGATTGATGTAAGAGGATTAGTAGATAAAGGATGGAGAGAAGAAAGAAACCAACAGGGGGAAGAGGAGAGGTAGGAAAAAAGGGACAAAGAGAGGATTTAGGGAAGAGGGTAAAAATAACTGCAGAAGGACAAAGACAGGAAGGTGTGGAGAAAAAAGGTCGAAGAGAGCTAGGAGAAGAGAAGTGACAGAGGGGAAAGAAGGGGAGATAGAGGGAGGGGAAAAACTGAGACAGACGGCTCAGAATCGTATAAAATTCCACAGTCTGAAGAGTGAAAGGGATGAGGATTTCGAATTTTTACCTCAGGGAGACACACAACCCTATATGTTTGAGCCAAAAACAGATGAATCTGACGACGATGACAACCATACAGGACGAAGCAGCAGTCAATGACGTAATGCCAGCCAATCGCTTGGAGAATCTAGACTGGTATGAAAAAAACATAGTGTACATGTATGTGGAAAAAAGTGTTTTCCGCCTAAGAGATTTTTAATTTGATCGACACACAACTACAGTGTTATTTGTTGACTGCTGTTAGTAGAATGTGACACTTCAAACCAGTTACTGCTACTTCCTCCCTTCATATGTGATTTGCGCGTGGGCTTTTATTATTTGTCCTATACAGTGTAGGATACTCGCTGAATGATAAAGACTTGGCATTTTGCTTGTCGTGGTCCGTATCCACGTGTAGAACAAACATATTTTTCACCTTGAATGACTCACAATGGCTATTCACGGCAATAACGCTAACTCATTCAAAATGCTCAACGAACCCTAGCTTTAGTTTGGGTTTAACCGACCTTACTAGTTAGTTCCCATTTCGTAGACCGTCCTGGTTAATACCGTTAAAAATTAATCTGCATACTTCAAAAGTTTTCTGTTTCATTTTGACAAGTTTCAAGCTGCATCTTGGTTCCGCTTTGTTCCTCCTACCAACAGGTGTAAGTGCGTTCTCTCCTTTTAGTGGATCCCTACATTTGTCACCAGTCACCAGTCTAGTGCACCATCTATACCAACACATCCAAACGCTATCAGGCAGACAGATAAGTCACGCCAGCTAACTGTATTTGTCAGTGAGTATCGCCCAAGCCCAAATAGTAGCCTGCATAATTTTATATCTTTGGGTTGGTTAACAAATGTTTAAAACTCAGATTACTGGCTAGGCCTATACCAACTGCTTATGTCCTTTTGCCAAATTTACAGTGTTGGGAATATGTTGCAAAATAGAGCATTTGTATGAATTTTTGTACAATTCTAGATAGGGCTATGTTCATAGACTGAAATATTCTAGGTTAGACCAAAGGCAAGGCAACGTACATAGGCCTAAGTTAGGCTAAGCCTATTTTCCTAGTATTGAATTGTTAGTGATCATATGCCCAGGACATCATAATCGTCAACCCATGTTATTCTGGCATGTGGATCTATCGTTAGAGATACAGTTTTAAGCAAAAAGGGATGGTGAATTTTTTTG
This sequence comes from Apostichopus parvimensis, assembly GCA_000934455.1. NCBI lineage: Eukaryota > Metazoa > Echinodermata > Holothuroidea > Aspidochirotida > Stichopodidae > Apostichopus > Apostichopus parvimensis. The sequence goes on from KN883010.1 coordinate 16,996, forward strand.
TCATTAGGCTATAGACATATCATATCCAAAAAAGAGAGCCGTAGGCGGTCTATGGGCCAAGGCTAACTATTTCCAGGTTCCAGTGAATAACAATACAGCAGCTGAGCAGACGACATTAGTATAGTCATTAGATCACTATGTAATTGCTTCTACTATCGCTTCCTAAGAATTACCTGTGAAAACTGCAGTCCATTGCCACATGTTTGACGATTTTGGCACCCAAATGCGGCACACGATATATCCAACTATATCACCTTATGTCAAAGACGTAGTGTTTGTATTACGCGCCGGTACTTTCTTGCCGTATAAGCAAAGCGCCACCAGTTGGACGAGTGGCTTCCGTTGATGTCGCATGACGTTATTCTCCCTACTTCGATTTCTATGTTTAGGCCTATTTGAGGCCCAACTTTCATACTATACTCAGTTCACTCAATAAGCCTAAGAATAGGTTGACTGATTTGACGTAAAATGGATGCTTAAGTTAAATTAATCACTCCGAAAGAGACTTTAAATGTACGTGTCGTCTCGTGAAATGCACATACTAGCCTATATTTAAGATTATAGGCTATCCCATCGTGATGTGCCACACACACAGTGATGTGCCACACACAGTGATGTGCCACACACGCAGTGATGTGCCACACACACAGTGGTGTGCCACACACGCAGTGATGTGCCACATACGCAGTAATGTGCCCACTCTCACTCTCTTTCTCTTCTGTACCCTAAAATCAAAACATTAAAACGAGTGTCAGTTCTCCGGGAGTCATATGTATAAAATTACTGCATTAAAACTTTCACACTGTTTGGTGGTTTTTGATATGCTCTTTCCAGCTCTGTATTTAACACCACACAATGAACCATATATATGGTAGTAGTGAAGTAGCTTACCTACGTGTCCCGGAGTATCTTTTTTTAGCAGCTCTACAGCTAATGCACTGTGAGCTATCGCGATCCCAGTCATTGTTTTCTCATCTATTAATCAAAGTAAGACATTTCAATGCTAAACTAGAGTTGTACTTACGATTCCGATAATTTAACTCGCATTAAGAAACGCAACGTCATAGGTTTCCAAGGAAACCAGAAACAAAATGCAACTGATTACGAGATACAGAAGACCTGTTAATCAACCAATAAGTTGTTGCTCACAACTGGATGTTATTGTTGACTTCACCGACATGACTAGAGTTCCCCTGCTGGACCTTCTCCTCCTCGTTTAGTGATTTAATAGTTTGGCGCTCCTGTGTTCTGATCAACAGATATGGAGCTACACTGGGTGTTGGACCGACGCGTGTCTTTTAAATTCAAGGGATATAGATCTATGGGATTGAACATTTTAGTTTTGCACTGGATTAATTCATATAGTATTCTAGCTGTTCTTGATTGTACATTAAAAAGCTTGGTGGTGATTGAGGACCCGTGTTCCATTAGAGATTATTTTGAAATGTTTCACAAGGGGTCAACCGGAAGATAAAATTAACTGAATATGTTACTAGGAGTACCTGTTTTTTTATTTCATTCTCTAATTTAGGTATAATTATATTATATAATCCATATTCAATGTACAGTGTGTTTCGTTGACCTTATACTAACACACATCGCTGGTGATAGTCGTGGTAACCTGCTGATAAAATCACTGTTGACTCCGCTCTGTCGCGTCTTGCCGAATTTGCAGCATGCCTGACTCTACGGTATATAGAGATGGCCATGTCCAAAGGTGAACAAACTCAGGACATAATAGGCCTAGGCTATATGCATGGATAAACCAACACTTTAAAGATTTGGATTTAATATATTATGAATCATTAAATGAAATATTAAGCTATAGTGTTAATTTAAAGGTTGGTGTTATAGTTTGGTGAACTTCCTAGTTTATTAAATTATTTTAAAAAAAAGGAATAAATTCTGCCATATGTTCTTATCATATAAAGATAATATAAAGCCGCACAAGTCAGTTCTATACTAGCCCAGGAAATATGCCCCTCCCCCCCAAAAAAAAGAGGGGTGGGGAGTGACAAAAACCGAAGGGAGTGGGATAGAGACTTGCCGTTTCCTTTCACATACCGTGTAACTCTTACTCTTAATTAGCTCATTCCTAGCCTAAAACGAGAGCATTCGCCCTATACAATTTGTTTGAGGAATTTACGCTAAGGTAACGTAAGTGAACATTTGGATGATTGTTTCTTTGCTGTCTTTTAGATGCCTCGTTTGATATCTTAGGATACAGGT
>KN883010.1:36367-56580 GCA_000934455.1 Apostichopus parvimensis
CAATGTGAAAATCAACCTTTACTCCAAAGCATTTCAAATCCCCAAATTACACAAAATGGAGCAGGCCAGCGGATTTCACTGGAACGATCGATAACTGGAAATGGCCGAACCCCAGGGATGACAAAACTTTCTATCGACGAAGCCAGATGATAAAGAAGTTGGGAACGCCTTTGATTGCTTATATAGTCGTGGCCAATTCAAGTTTGCATCAAAATTCTAATTTGATACAAAACACCATCCATTCACGGTTATCTAGAATGGCCTACCATCATGCCCTCATACAGCATGATGATACATCTATTGTGTTATTGTTGATAATGTTATTATACTGATAGAATTAGGGACAAGGATTGTTTTATTAGTTTCATGCTTTTCCTAAGAACCCTAAGTACCAATTTTCAAAGGACCATTGATAACTAATCAACTTGCCAAAGAAACTTTTCTTGTAATTCACTATATAAGCTTTGAACCTGTTTAACTTTCAGTACATGTTTTGAGACATTAAAGTGGAAGAGGAGAGCTACCAGTTTTGCTTGAATTAGCTTGAATGGAAATTTAGATTGATAATTCAAGAGTGTACATTGCAATCTTGTTAATCAACAATTCTTCAGTTGAATTTTCTGGTTCAATCAGCTTCGATTATTATTGATATAATCGTCAGGATGTATAAAGGTTTTGCTAATTGTTGTTAAAATGTTGTTAAAAGTATTGGAAAGAGTTTTACAGTTTCTAAGAGTTTCCAAGTGTTTCAAAAATGGCTTGGAGCATATCTGTTTCAAAGAATTTGATGAATAAAGAGCAAAATCGATGACTGGAAAAAGTGTAATGCGAGTTACCGTAATGCGAGTTACCAGACTTTTCCCCCCTCCATACCACATCTGAAGTTGTTTCATATTTTCAACTGCTGATATATAAACATCAGTAAGGGTAGATATCTTGTACATGTATGCAATTGAAGAAATCATTCTTTGTTTGAGCACGGTGCCATTTTGTAACAGTGTCAATTTTTCAGGTGTCCTTTTTCCGTAATGCGAGTTACCGATATTTGGAAGCGCACCATACATTAAGGCGAACAAAATTATAATTCTTGTTAATTTCATATTGTAGCTATGAATGTTGGATATAACACCACAGAATATTGAGGAGTTACACTAACCCATATTCAAGCCACAGCACTTGGATTATGAAAATGCGAGTTACCATGGAATCGCCCATATATAGAATTATGTCTAATGTGAAAATTTGGTTTAGCATATAGTTGATAACTGCACATAGTCTAAATAATTAAATGTTTCACATGCATTCTTTGTAATAAAGCTGTGTATAGCTCATAGTGCAGTAGCTGCACTATACGATTTAGTGTATACACCAATCTTGAAAAGACTTCACAGTGCAATGCATATGGACTTTGATTCTTCAAGCATTTGAGCTGCACCACATGTAGTTTAGCTGTGCAGCTTACAACCATTTAGCCATACTTTCCAGCATATAATGTATTGAATTAGTTGTGTACAAAAATTAAGGATTAAATAAATGAATCTTCTGTAATTAAAGTAAGTACTGTGTAAAAAACAACACTCATTAATACTTGTTCTTACACTGGTTGACGTGTGGTTATGCTTTGTCATGCATGGGTAGCAATGATCAGGGAGTTCCATAACAACTCCCTGCAATGATAATGTTAAAAAACTTAAAATACTGTGTAAAAAAACCACTGCATCAATGATTTGTATTCAACTATGTATGTATGCATATGTGTATATTTATGTATTGTGGGTGGTGGGGTGGCATGAATGGGTCTTAGGTGTTGGGTTGGTGTGTGGGTGGATATAAGTGTTACTGTTTTCTTGTATTGTTCTCACTATTTACTTATGGGAGCGCTCTACTAGACAAGCCCTCTGGGTTTTTTGGAGTGCTTCCTTTCACAATTTTCCCTGTTGTTGATATGTTTTGTTACTTAGTTAACTTCTCTGTATTTATATTGTGAAGAAACAAATAAATGAAATGAAATGATTGACATAGTAATTGATATGTAAACTTATGTAAACCAACACTGTTAAGAATTAAGGAAAATGTTAGAGGTAAGAAGTTGGTAGCTCCTGGAGAGAGTTATTTGTGTGTTTTAATGTTATTTACCACCTACATTGCCCAGAATAGAAGACACTTTTAGTAGTTTTACGTCCATCATCAGATTCCCACACAAACATCGGTCACAATGAAGTGTTTATTGGTTACACTTGGAAAATATTGTTAAGGCAATTAAATTATAATTTTAAGTTGGTGGTGCCATGAATAACTACAATAATCTGCCTGATACAGCTTCATGTAGAGAAGAATGTAGTACATGCATAGTCTTAAAAATCATCAATCCAATTGTTCGCTTTTAATACTTTAAATTTATCTGAATATAAATAAATAATACTGTAGTTAAAGGAACTCAGGTAAATCACAACCACATTATTCACACCTTCATATTAAAATTAATCCCTCCCTTTGAATGTGTGCTGTTTCAATGCCTCAATCTATTTTATAGTCTGCTACAACCAGTATATTTATTTGATTTTCTTTTCGTTGTCTTTTTGTTACAGAGTGACATCTTTACTTTTGATAACTTCCTGATCCACACAGAGTCATTGATTGAGAAAGATGACTTTCAGAAGCTACTTGACTACCTTAAAGTTCCAGCTAAGGAATCAAAGGACATTATTGAGAGTGACACACCCTTTTCATCTCTTGTCCACCATCTCAGAGAGGCAGGGAAGGTTTCTTTTGATGACATCAACCATTTAATGACAGCATGCTCTGAAAAAGGACTGAGTAAATTGGTGGCAGTATTGACTGTCTACCAACAAGCTCAAGGTATGTTTATGTCAGAGAAATTAACAAGTTAAATATGTTATGATTCATTGCAAACAATGCAAATGTGTTGCCCCTTAAAGTAAAAAAAATGCGATTTGATGTAATATACCATTGTATTAACTTAAGTTAATTAACCCGGTTGATAGAAGGAGGATGCTCCATTAGTACCAAAGTTTGATAAAAATAATCTGATAAATAAGTTGGCAAGAAAACTTGTTCATTCAATGTGAAGGTCTTACATTAAAGTTAAATATTTCCGTAAGTCTGTAACTTATGGGATATACTCAAAAGTTTCCATTTGAGGCATATTCAGACAAGATTGGTAAAATTTGGAATTTCCTTTCCTTTTGAAATTTTGTAATTTAATATCCTTGATATATTAGATTCATTGAAGGGGCTTAATTGTCATGACTTTGTTCAATTGCTCAGAAGCAGGGCCAAAATCAACACCAAGGAAAATGAAAGATTTGCACGGTCACCTCAAATAACATGCTAAAGTTGGACCAAAATGGGAACTCACTAAGTTATGGCAAGTTTGTCACAATATTTTCCTGGAAGTTTTTACTGCATAAATTATGAAGATATATTGGACTGTGTTTATTTACATAAATATATCTCTTGGGTGGAAGACAATCTTTAACCATATTTGCATCTTAAATGTTTGTTTCAGATTCAAAGTTAACCAAGAAAGAACTAAAGGGTCAACTACAGGAATTAAAAGACAAAAGGCAGGAAATCTCTCACAAACTAACTGAATCAGAAGATGAAAAACAACAGCTGACTGGAAGACTAAAGACAACAGAGGAGGAAAGACAGCAATTCAAAGATACATTGAAGGCAACAGAGGAAGAAAGACAACAGCTGGCTGGAAGACTAAAGACAACAGAGGATGCATTAAAGACAACAGAGGAAGAAAGACAACAGCTGACTGGAAGACTAAAAACAACAGAGGAAGAAGGACAACAATTGAAAGCTACAGTAAAGACAACAAAGGAGGAAAAACAACAGCTATCTGAAAGACTAAAGACAACAGAGGAAGAAAGACAACAGCTGACTGGAAGACTAAAGACAACAGAGGAGGAAAGACAGCAATTTAAAGATACATTGAAGGCAACAGAGGAAGAAAGACAACAGCTGACTAGAACACTAAAGACAACAGAGGATGCATTAAAGGCTACAGAGGAAGAGAGACAACAGCTGACTGGAAGACTAAAAACAACAGAGGAAGAAGGACAACAATTGAAAGCTACAGTAAAGACAACAAAGGAGGAAAAACAACAGCTGTCTGAAAGACTAAAGACAACAGAGGAAGAAAGACAACAGCTGACTGGAAGACTAAAGACAACAGAGGAGGAAAGACAGCAGTTCAAAGATACATTGAAGGCAACAGAGGAAGAAAGACAACAGTTGACTGGAAGACTAAAGACAACAGAGGATGCATTAAAGGCTACAGAGGAAGAGAGACAACAGCTGACTGGAAGACTAAAGACAACAGAGGAGGAAAGACAACAGCTGACTGGAAGACAAAAGACAACAGAGGAGGAAAGACAACAATTCAAAGATACATTGAAGGCAACAGAGGAAGAAAGACAACAGCTGACTGGAAGACTAAAGACAACAGAGGAGGAAAGAGAACAGCTGACTGCAAGACTAAAGACAACAGAGGAGGAAAGACAACAGCTGACTGGAAGACTAAAGACAACAGAGGAGGTAAGACAACACTTTGGAGATAGATTGAATACAACTGAAAACAAGCTGAAGACATTGAAAAATGTAATTAATTAATCTAATTGATATAATTGAACGTCTGTCCTTCAATGTGATAGGCCTACATTCTTTCTTCTAGAACAGTAGTTCCACCGTTCTTGGAAGTTCCTTTTGAAGGTTAGGTCACAATTTTCAGTACTAATTTAAACTTGTGATTTTATCTGAGCAAGGTAGTAATTTTGCAATATCATCACACCCTCAAGTAATAGTCAAAAGGTTATCTTTTCAGCCTACCTAAAACTAAGTGTGAAGAAATTTGTCAACTTGAATAATGTTCCTTCAGACACTTCAATGTTGGTATAAACTTTAATTTGTTGCAAGTAACCACTGGGAGGTGCATCCTTCTTGTCTCATTCACTGTGTTGTTTACATGACAGGAGCTGGAAGAGGCTAAATCAAGTCTGAGAGCTAAAAAAGATGAACTTGTGAAGTCTCAACTGGAATATGCCAAAGAATCCATGGCTTTACAAGAGGTCCTGAAGCAGACTAGGGAAGCCTTGAATCAGCAACAATTGGTAAGTATGATTAAGTATATAGTAAGTGAATTATGAATATAGAACAGTGTGTATCTGTAGCCAGTATACCATCAGTAGCAAAAGAAGTGTGATTGTAAAGTTAGCAAACTATTGTGACGAGGCCATTACTGTGTTGAATTTATGATCAAACGTTCCACTCTTAAAGGTGTTACAAGTTAACAACATAATCTTGAGCTTTACAGAAATAGTTCAATGAGTTAAAAACAAATGTTCAAAGTTATGCTACATTTGATAACAACTAGTGTGAAGTGAGTAATGAGTACATTCACCTATAGATGCTAAAATCAGTTGCTTTTATCAGCTAAAGACTTAACTGGTGTAACTTGACAGGTGACAGACATGAAAGCTGAGGTTCTTTTTTTAATGTGTCAGTACACCAAGTAAGATATCTTTCCTATTTTGTTTATTTGCAGGCTTACTCGGCTTCTGTTACGGAGGAAGAAACCCTACTTGGAGAACATGAAACTCTTGACATATCACAGGGATCAACTTTGGCAGGTAGGATCACAATGAAAAGATCTTTGCTGTTGCTTGTTGTAAATTTCCAGACAGTATAATGTTTCCTTATGTAAATTCTGTTTATCCTTGAATAGTCCTCACTGCAGCTTGTTTGTGGTGGAGGCAAAAGGTCATTTGGGGTCAGTAGAGGGCATAATATGAATATATCCAAAGTGCTCCAGAACCATAAAATGAGAGCAGCTCATATGCATGGTATGATAGCCTTGTGTATTGTATAGTTTGTACACACTTTAATGTAGGTCAGAAAACATTTAAGGTTACCAGGTGTGAAAACATGAATGCTATATATATATGATATTTCCAGATAGAAATCTACAGTAGCCAGTATATATGGCTATGGCTTCTCTATAATGAGCACAAACCCTATTGTTTTTGGTGGAGGGTGCAGGTCATTTGGATTCAGTAGAGGTTACATTCTGGAAAATCTAAACATGACATCATAAGACAGGCAGTTTGATCAGATGTCATAGTGACATATGACTTTCCTATCATGAGTTCAAGAGCCCAGTAATTCTTTGTGATGGTCAAAGGTCATTTGAGCTCAGCAAAGGGAAAATTGTGTAAACCTTAAAAGCACATAGCTGGATAATTTTGTTTTTCAAAGAGAGACTTCTACTTCAAGTCAATGGTTGTTTAAGGCTAGCAGAATTTAATTTCTGCAAACCTTTCTTTCTAGTTAGGGATGTGGTCAGTAATAGGCTTTTGGTTTCAGCATGACATTTTGTGACATGGTGTACAGGATAGCACATACCCCTTCGGTAGTCATGTGATCACTATTAATACAAACTAACTAACACATATAGGTATTGATTGTATATCTGAAACAAGTTTATAGCAATTTAACTAAGGTCATTTGGGAGTCAATCATAGACACATTTAACCAGGAGACTAGACAAGCTTGAGTATGTCAATTAGAAGATGTGTGAAAAATAAACATAATAACCATGGAGGGTCATGTGATGTGCACCATGGTAGCACTTAACATCCATCCTACCCCTTGTATTCATGTATCCCTTCTACAACAAATCATTGGATAACAGCCACAGTCCTGAAAAAAAACTAAGCAAACCCAGAATTTAGCTAAGTGATGCACGTATCAATGTTTACTGCAATTTTGCAATTGCAAGTTGCTAGTTCCTTTAAAAAGATTGGACTGCATATGAAATACGTACAGCATCTCTGGACTGTACATGCATAGTGTAAATTGATATATTAGTAGCAGACGACAGGATTCCTTAGCAACACAAATCTAATTGCCTTACATGGCCTCACAAATGCAGATCAAGCATTTTCTGACAGAAAAATAAATTCAATGTCGTCTTCATCCAACCTAAAGCAATTAATATCAATCGTACCCTAACTGTCTGTTATAGTGGTGTTCCGTTGGATAAGAAACTCATTTCAAACTGACAAAGTGTGCTGGGGTCAACAAGCAAATAACATCAAGCATATCACCACCTCCAATGTCTTTCTTGTAAAATATGTAGAAAATAAAAGCCTTACCTAATTTTCTCCTTTCATGTACCTACTTTCATGTCATCAAGTGAGGTAGATCACACCTCCCTAAAATCTGAAGAGTATAATTATGAGTTTGAATCATTTTTCAACATAATGTAAAGGCCTTTGCTATGTTTTAAAACAGTGACAGTTAAAGTTGCTAAGGTAACAGTGATGCTTGTTGTGTAGATGAGCAGTTACATCAACAGTACTTAACCAGAGGGAAACCCCTCCCAGCAGTGACTTGCCTTATATACATTACATACGTAGCACAAGAGTATTTGCACCGCTAATAACCCTGTTTGTACTGGAGATGGAGAGCAGTAAATCTAAAGAGTCAGTGCTTACACGGTTTGATGACAGAGAATCATGTGACTTAATACCACAACGATAAAAGAAAGACAGAGGTACATTGTTTATCGTCTGTAGTTTATTTTGCATGCTCAGTCTAACAACAAAGAGCTGACTTTTCATTTTGGTTTCGATGACAATCGTAACCTTTGCATTCATGATGGCGTATGTGCGTGTGTTTGTGTGTGTTTGTGACGCCCAGCTTATAAACACGATATCTCAAGAAGGGAAGATCAGACCAATTTAATATTTGATGTGTAGAAGTACCACATTAAGTGAAAGAAGCCTATTGTTTTTGGTGAAGTTCAAAGGTCATTTAGGGTCACCAGAGGTGCAATTGTGAAAACTTTGTAACCATGATATCTCTAAAAGGGAAGGTCGGACTAACTTCATACTTAGTGTGTAGAAGAACCACATTGAGTAAAAGAAGCCTACTGTTTTTGTTTGAAGTCAAGGTCATTTGGGGTCACCAGGGTTCAAATTGTGAAAACCTTGTAAACACGATATCTCAAGAAGGAAAGCTTGGGAGGACCTCATATTTAGTGTGTAGAAGTACCACATTGAGTGAAAGAAGCCTATTGTTTTTGTTTGAAGTCAAAAATCATTTGGGTTCACTAGGGGTCAAATTGTGAAAACCTTGTAATCACGATATCTCAATACTGGAAGCTTGGGCCGACAATCTTATCTAGTGTGTAGAAGTACCACATTGAGTTAAAGTAGCCTAATGTTTTTGGTGGAGGTCAGTAGGTTATTTGGGGTTATCAGAGGTCAAATTGTGAAACCCTTGTAAACATATGTCAGATAATCAGATTCATGAAGAAAACTGCTTAAACTATTGAAACCACAATGCATTTTTGCATTCTGGTTAATACTTAACCTGATGAGATCCATTTGATATTTTGAGATCTGCACCTTTGCTGACCCTAAATGACCTATGACATCCACACATCTTGTACTCACTATAAGAAAGATGCAAGGAAGGAGCTCTATGTGCTGTAACCTATCTTGGGATGTCATGTTTACAAATAATAGGTTTCTTGTACTCACTATCTATGGGGAAGCCACATAACAAATATGAGAGCAAATAAAGTTTCCGATCTGGAGATATCGTATTTACAAGTTTTTCAAATTTTGAACCCTTGTGACCTTAAATGAACTTTGACCTTCACCAAATTGTGCAAAAACTGTACACTATGTAAGGCAACCATACAATGTATATATGACCTCCATTGACGTTCTGGTTCTGAAGATACAGCATTTTTGAGATTTTCACATTTTACCCTCTGCGAACCCCAAATGACCTTAGACCTCCACCCAAAAGAACAGGGTTCTTGTACTCTTTATAGGGAAGTAACATGCAAATATTACAGCCAATTCAGTTTTCTATCTGGAGATAGCATGTTTACAAGGATTCAATTTTTGACACCTGGTGACCTTAAATGAACTCTGACATACATCAGATTGTGTAAAAACCTTTCATTACATATGGCTATCCTACCTTGGATGTATGAGCTCCTTTGATATCCTGGTCCTGGAGAAACAGTATTTTGTGATTTCCACGACTTTCCCTCTGCTGACCTTTGACCTTCACCCAAAACAATAGGGTTCTTGCACTAATTATGGGGAAGCCACATGCCAAAGATAAGAACTGCTGAGGTTCAAGTTACCCATCTTGAGATATCATGTTTACAAGTTAGGGCGTCATACACACACAGCTGTGTTTACATTCAGACCAAGGACCTCTTTGTTTGTTCCTTTGTTCTAATCCACGTTCGCTAACTTTAATAATACCACATAACAATAGAATTCGTGCAAAGACGTAGTGATTCTTTTGAAATCATATCCGAGGACCTGGAATTGGTTTGTTCAAGTCCTTAATCAGAATACACAATAACAGCACATACACCCAAGCACACGCACACACGCACATGCACACACACTCGCCAACTTGACTGTACAAGTTAATAGGAATTAAATTTATTCAGATTCCACAGAAATCATATCATTTTCCGTTATTGAACAGATTTAAAGAAATGTATTTTGTTTCTATATATAAATACATAGAAAACAATCTAACAATCAAATAAATTGGAAAATGTGATCTCATCCATTATTTTATAATCGGTTTTATCAATTGGTTTGTTATGCTGAGTGAGATCCTGAACTATATTTTTGGTTACTTTTATTTATTTTTCAGCTGATTACGGCAGATTAATGGTCAACGTTGCCCAAGATCTTACTCTAGACAGCACTCTGAAATTAGCAACTCTGTTCCATCTACCACCAGCAGAAACTGATATGCTACGCCGGGTTTCTCTGATAGAGACACCAGGAATCACTCTGATAAACTTCATGAAGACAAGAAACATCATCAATATGTATGATGTCACTAACCTACAGAAGGGTTTGGTTTATATTCAGCTAAACCGAACAAATGAATATCACTTAGCTCCATATCAGTCTAAAGTTGACCCCTTTCAGTTTGAAGAAAACCAATCACCACAACTGCTTCACTGGCCTGGTAAAAATGAATATAATATGTAATCAGAATAGTTGAAACCAAAATAGTACAGTACAAACTCTAGAAATGTGTGTGAGTCGGGTTAATATTCGGCTTTCAGGCAATTTGTTATTTTTATCCTATTAATTATCACTGTGTATGTATGGTGAAAGTAATTACAAGTGAATCATTTGACCAATTACTTGTTGCCATTTGGTTAATTTATTCATAGTAAAAGATTGAAAATAGAAAAATGTTAAAAAAAATTAGGTCCCAAGGATTAGCCAATATTTCAAGGATCGATTTAAGCTGCCTGGTCCTCTCAGACATGATGCTAGATTCTTTCATACTCCTGTTGTCAAATTCTCTAACAACATAAAGCTTGTATTATATCTATTACATTTTATATTATGATTCCTTTAATAATACCTCTTTCATCAATCAATTGCTAAGCATTTCTATTGATGAACTTGAAATTAGCAGGGAATAATTAAATTGATACAGTATATCATAGAAAAATGCTATGTAAAATGGGCAAATTGCTATGCAATTGCAAAGATGCATAGCAGTTTTATTACACAGGAACCATAGTACTTATAGCAGACAAAACTCTGTGCAGAATTTGGACACTAAATTATTCTCTGATTAGGGAAGAATGTGGCTCAGTATGGCAGATTTGATTTTTAGATGTAAAAGCTTCATTTAATAGTGTTTGTGTTTCCATTATTCTATTTTCAGTTGAAAAAGTCAAATTTGACCCTGATGATGCATCAACTGCATCACAAGGTTCTGATGAAAGAGAGGAAGATCATGACCATAGTAAGGAAAGTTTGATGGAGAGAGATGAGAGAGAACTACCAAAACAAAGCAAAGATTCAGAAATACTTGAAATGAGGCATCATCATTCATACATTGAACACAGGATAAGGAGTGAAGGTGGAACTATTAGCATCATGGGAGTACATCTGACTATTCCTGAAGACGCTTTATCCTTTGATCGTATAATTGCTGTTAAAGTGATCTATGATCCCACCACACACCTCCCTGGCAGTGCTCGTAGGGGCAGAATGACACCTCTGATAAAACTAGAGCCAGAAGGGCTCACCCTCGACAAGCCAACCCAGCTGACTATTCCTCACTCGGCTATTATTCCTGAGCCAGATCGACATGATGTTATCATCTTCACTGGTCTGAAAGACGAAGAAAATTTACAAGAAGGTAAAGATGGTAACCAATAAGCACTTTAAAATGCAATTGACTAATGTACCAGGAGAAGTACAATGAGTTATATGCTGCGAATCAGTTAATTTTTGTTGAATTCTAGATATATCTTATCTAATAGGCTCTTGATATTTACTGTTTTTAAGTTTACTTAATAATATACTTTATATAATATTACTTATTATAGGTGAAATAACTTGGACCGAAGAGAAATCTATGGATTGGAAGCTAGACCAGGAGAAGATCAGTCTTGATATTAACATCCTGAGCTACGTCTTTGTTAATTTAGTCAACCAAGAAACAGAACAGAAGCATATATTCCGTATTGTTCCATTTATTGATGGGATACTTGATGCCAAAGATGATGTCTTAATAACTGTTTGTTTCTGTAAGGACAGTGAGGAAGAGTACAAGGTGAGGATAATATCTTGTTACCATGGTGATATCTGTAGTAGCTTAGAGGTCAGTTCTCGTTTATATCGTGATTTGTAGGTTGGATTCTGGAAATGTTACTTTCTTATATCATTTGTATAGTGACTTTTATCGTGCTTCACTGGCAAAATATGAAGTGATTTGTTCAAGGTGCATTTGTGTGACATAATTTATTGATTCATCGTAGCACATCAAAAAGAAAAGTCTGAAATTTGAAATGAAAAGATTTAAACTTGGCATTGACATAAAACATGTTTCTGTCATCTGACAGTATCCCCATAGTCATAAAGGGAAAATGCTGATAGTCTTATAGAGGGCCGATGATGGTATTTTACTAACATTATTATTTATTTCTTCGGTCAAAATTTCATTTTCTTACAAAATATGTGGTTCACCTCAAAAATATTCAGATGGCCCAAATTTTTATTGTGGCTCAAAGTGTGCATAACAAGGATTAAGAGGGTGGGAGGATCCAAAGAAACAAGCAACATTGGTAATGTGATCAAATTAAGGAAACAAAGATGATGTTACTTGCTATAGGCACAACAAATTGTATAATCAACTCTCTGCTTGTTTCTTAGCAATTTACATCTTCATGTCTTTATGTTTCAGTTGCTGTTAGAGGACCACCATCCCAAACTATGTCTAGGAAACTATACAACATTTCAAATTACCCGGACATTGAATGATGGCAGAGACCATGTTTCTTACATTGATCTGATCATGTCATCACCCGGTGGTGGTTACTATCTGACAAAGGAAGAATCAACAAAGGTTTGTAATTGCCAATGCTATTAAAGTTTGTCTTTAACATTACAAGACTTGTAGTTAAGGATTGGTTACTTGAAGTGGATCAAATTGTGTAGCAGTTAGAGTGTCGCCTACAACTATGTGGTTGTTTTGGTTCAAAATCCCAGCAGGAACCACAATATAGGCAACCTTCTGCTGTGCAGTGTTGTTGAGCAGTATCTTGTGCTGGTTGGTATTCCTGGTGTGTGAATAAGGAAGTGAAGTTTGGTCCTATGTTCTTTTGTACGGTTTGCGAATAGCTTCATTCACCGTGGCTTTACTTTTGGTATCTATATTTCACCTCCCTTTGTATTTGAGGTAGTGTTCAGATATTGTGGCACTCTCTCAGTTCTTGGATTGGGATGTTGATTTAATAAGTGGATGTCCTGAGAGCGTGAATGATTGAGACAATTACATGCCTGCCTAGAAAATCTCTGAACATTCATCAAACAGAATGATACCCATGATACCCATGGCTCGAATATTTTTCTTTATTGTTCCTACCCCTTGGAACAATCTTAACCTAAATAATGTCATGGAGTTCTTATTACAATAGGAAAGTATAATCTTCACCAACTGCCATGAAATGTGAGGATTTGTACATGACAACATGTCTTGGCTCCTTGCCAGCTTTTCCTTACTTCTTATATGTGGTACCGTTTCTTTAAATACACATTCCCATCCTAAGTACATTGATCTTCAATATCTTTTATCCTTTTAGCATGTAGACATTGATTACCTCTGTGCTGCCAGTAGAGTCTCTCATCAGTTCAGACTTACAAGGGACAAAGATGGAGACACTGACATGGTTGATGTGAAGTTAAAAGTATCGCAAAATGAAATGAACCAGACAGCCCTTATCCTCCAATCAAAGGTGAGTTATGTATGCTGATTATCTTCCAGCTGTTTGTGTTCTCATATGTCTCTTCATTACATAACATTAAGCAGCATCTTATCCCATCTGCTCATTTCTCTGCTAAGTAACGTCCTATTTGTTGGAAGTCTTGCAGCTGTTTGCAGGCAGATTGAATAATTTCAGCGCTGTGACTGAATTATAGTTATTCGTTGACATGTTGTTTCTCATGGATGCTTTTCTTCGTAATATGCATGGTGGATGATAATTTAATTTAATTACAGCAGTGTTTTATTACTTTATTCTTATTTTCTCAGTCACCTGGTATTCTTATGTTTCATATTTTCATCCTGTTTTCCAACTTTTCCCGACTCTTTCGTGTTGTATCATAAGTAAGGAGTGCAGTTACTTGAAAGGCATTGAATTGCTGAGAAAGTGTACATATGACCTGTGTGTTATAACATACACATGTCAACAGTTCTGGGAAACTTAGGTACTAATGAATGAATATTACATAAATAATAGGTATGCTGTCGTCAGCATTCCTTTTCCTTTTGGGATTTCACACATTTGTAATGTGTTGTTCCATGTCTGTTAAAGCCCTATTTTCTACATTAGGTTCCTACTTTAAACCCTAAATATTCACAGGAGTGTGATAGATAGCCTGCATAATTGTATGTTAAATATTCTTACATTTAAAGTTTTCATTAGTCATATAATTTTTGTTTTTGTGTTTTCCTTCAGGTGAAAGACATTCTCTTATCTCCCGAAAGCCAGGAAATTCTGCACCCAGGTGAGTTTTTTATGTTAAAGTGGAACAAATGGGTGGACTTAGCTAGTTTTAGAAGTCAACCCTGAAGTGCAGTTTGAAGAAGAAAAATGAATGCTCATTATTCGTAGACACACCCCAGGTAAATGTGTATTAGTGGAGATGAAATAATTAAGCACACGTAGAGTACATGGACCCAGGTGAGTGTCTAAGTAAAGGTGAAGAGGTAATAGCATTTGGTTTAGCAGTAGACACACCTAAGTGTAATACTTACATCAACTTATTTTATTGGGAAATATTTCATCATCATAAACATTTTTGATGGAAAGAAATTTAATCATGCTGCTGAACCCTCCCAAAAAAGTCCTATTTGCATGCTTTCATTTTTAGTTAGTATGCTCACTTCCTACTTTGTAGCTCAAAGAAACCTTGAAGGTGAAGCTGTATACATGAAAAGAATTATGCACAAGACAAGGGCTTAAAGTTGATACAACTTGTGGACAGTATACTTAACCAATAGTTTATAACGTGCACTCACCAGAGGTTGACTTACATACCAGCATTCTCCATGCAGGTTGCATGCTTCATGTGGGCCAGTTGTGTACTTGTGCATGCTAACTGTGAACATTGCTCATTGTTCAAACCTGCCACTCAGTTAGCATGTTATTCAGGTGCTCGTATTTCTACATGTGATATCTAGTCTTTGCTATATTTTTTCGAATTTCAAGTGGATGTTATGTCCTCACTTTCAGGCTTACACAATTATGAAAAGTTGAGAGGAGACATTGCCAAGCTTCTGGATAAACAACATTGTGCAAAGCTAGGCATGCTGTTTGGGCTCAAGCCAGCAGAAAATGAAACAATTCAGGAAGCAGCAGAATCTGGAAAGATGCTGTTGAAAATATTGGATGAAAGAGAGCTCATCATGCCAGACAGAATGATCGGAATGTATGAAGGATTGAAAGCTATTCACTTTAATAAGGTGGCAAGACTGGTGCTGGAGTACATCGATACGTCACAGGAGAAGAATGGAAAGGAAAACGAATGGGACAAAGATGATAACAAAATGGTTCGTGCTTTGTAAAAACTTGTAAAGACTTTGAAACTTTAAGCTTGAATCCAACAATGGCTACTTTGCATAACATCAGGATCTTAGAATGGTTTAGTCCTGTATTTTCTGATATGAAAAGTAGCCTTTTGCTGTCATGCAAGTCACAAAACAGAAAAATGAGTTAATACTCCATTACTAAAAAGTCTTCCTTTTACTCGTAAAAGAAACAGCATTTAACTGAATATTTCTGCTTACATAAAGTTATGTTTGTAGAGATCAAGTGTATAGGAAGTCTATGTAGAATATTCACTGAAGCCAAATCAAATGCAGTAATTAGTTGTATATCATGATGAAAGTATGATAAAAAATTTAGATTTGATAAACAAATTGTAATATTTCAACATTGTTTCAGGTAAAAATTCCAGAGAAACAGGAAGTAATCTCAAAAAGGGAATCAAAATCGTCGGTAAATTTCACAATTTTGATAGAAGAGGGATACAAGAGACTGGATGTCCAAAGAGCCTTGAAATTGTCTAACGGAAAACTGGACCTGGGAAGACAGATATTGCTACTTGCAAAGGAAGAGCATGGTAAAGTAACCCTATGTATTTAGCTACATGGATATTTCTTTTATATTTCTTTCTAATATAATTAATCTCAATCTTATATGATATTCTAGGACCACGTTTCAAGCCCTTGCTGTTTCACTGTTTAAGAAAAAGTATTTTTATTTATTTTAGTAGGAAAATTAATCACAAAGTAGCTACATAAAAGGAATATGATATGACCAAATAAACCTAAGTCTTGTTACTGTCAAGTGAAATATTCTCTTCTATATCTGTTGTCATCAATCAGGGCAAACATTTCATATCTAATGTTAATGTCGAAAATTAAAATTTATGTTGATTCTTAATTATTTTGTTTGTACAAGTAGAAAGTAAAACAGTTTCTTGGTAAAGAGACTATTTTCATAATATGTGTTTATGCAGTTTATGCATGAACACATTTTCTATTGAAGTGACAAAATCACTTTCCTTCACTTGAAATATATTACTTTTCTCCTCCAGAGAGACTTCCTTTGTTCCCAGGATCCAATCTTTATAAAGAGCAGTACTTTGATCAGCATGGAGGAGAGATGGTTATCGCAGGTGTCATTCTGCGTGTACCAGCTGGGGCACTACACACTGGAAGGATTGTTAGTCTGTGGGTTTCTACTGAACCTGCCATCAATGGACCTTTCTCAAAGAAGAATCTAAGATTGACCCCTTTTGTGAAATTTGGTCCAGAAAGCCTTACCTTACACAAGCCTGTCACCTTGATTATTCCACACTGTGCTTTTACTCCAGCTGACCAGACGGGTCTTGATGTGTACTCTGGTGTATTACAAACAGGTGTGTTTTTGTTTCTTTTGCATTGTGTTTATTAGTCCATTGATCATTATATTTAGTTACTTAAATTTGTTGTATCAACAGAGGTATGTATATGAGTAAGTGTGTTTGTATGTCACCCCTGATGTACTGTATATGCTTGCTTCACTGTATGGCTGACCACCTGTACAACTGCTTGCAGATTTAACAAACTCCTACTTTGGAAAATGCAGTACTGTATCTACACTATTAGATTCTAAACCTGAATAACTGCAAAAGTAAGGCTGGGATGAAAGTCACACTTGATTTGTGAAACCACCTTAGTACAAGAACACTATATTGGCAAGAAAATCACTAAGCCTTCTGTGTGTCTGGTTCTGTGTAATATTAACATGATTTTCTCAAGAGGGAGGTATTGTCCCAACAAATCATGTTTGATTCTTTGCTTCAGACAAAAGGAATCTATGCAATGGTGATGGCGTAACTGTGTGTGACACTTGCTTGTAAACACTGTAACCCACAAATTTCATAGTGGATTAACTTCATACGTGGTATGTGGATCTGTCTTATTGAGTACAAGAACCCTATTCTATTCTGTGAAGGTCAAATTCTGAAAACTCTGCAAACATGATATCTCAAAGAGTACATTTCTGTTAAATTTCATACTTGGTATGTAAATCCAGCTAGGTGAGTACAAGAACCATTTGAAATTGTAGAGGTGAAAGGCCATTTGTGATCAACATATGTCAAAGTCTGAAAACCTTGTAACCATGATATCTCAAATGTACATCTTTCTTGAACTTCATACTTAGTATTTAGATCTAGCTTGGTGTGTGTATGAACCTTATTGAAATTGGTAGAGATCAAAGTCACATTAGGTCAACAGGTGTCAAAAATCTGAAAACCTTGTAAACGTGATTACTCCAAAATCAAGGCTACAATTAATATGGGAGTTATCTGATGCTATGATTTCTTTTCTGCTCTCACTTAATTCATAAACAAATTTAGCTCACTTTTTCTACATTAGTCTAATAGGTATGTGGAAGTTTGAGCAATTGTATGGCAAGGAATCACAAAGCCAACAGGTATTTTCAAGGAACCCTTCTCTTCTCAGTAGTACATTAACCTGATGACCTCAATCATTTGTTCCAACCTTAAGGGAGAAATAAACAAGATTATTAAAGGAGGAAAAAGCTATGGCAAGCTGTAGTTAGCCACACAATTTATCTGGCAACCTTGCAGTTATACATTGAGTTAAACACAAGATATTGTACTATTTTGATGTTCTTTGTAAGCAGTGTTGCATTTTCTAACACAAGACTGTCCCTTTAAAATCATCTATGGTATATTTTAGGCTTGTTATTCTACCTTTAACCATGTTATAAATACTTAACTAGCAAAATAAATTTTTAATCTTCTTCAGATAAAATTATCAAATGGAGCCAAGAAAGGTTACACCTCAGCTGCTCTATGAATAGTCAGCACTTTGCAGTTGAAGCTGAAAAACCATGTCTCTTTGGTCTTCACGTCCCTTTCATACCCAAGATGTTGAAGCGTGTCTGCGTCTTACCGATTGTAAACAGAGTTTCTGAATCTGGGGATCAATTGACAATCCATCTTTGGTTTCATAATGATGACTCACTGGAACATAAAGTAAGTAGTAGATTTTGTCACCTCAAGTGGTATTGCAATTTATCTCACGGATTCCAGTTATCTGCCTTAATTCAAACTTAATTGATGTCAGAGTTACTTAACAATACTAATCAGCAGTACGATGCTTAAGCAACCACAAATTTTGGAGAAATCTGTAAGGGCTTATGGTTTCAACTTACACTTCGGGTGGCTTCCAATTCAACATTTTAACTCAAATTTGGCATTTTTTCAATTTAGAAAGTCATTTCAGATTGGTAAACCGTAGATTGCTCTTGGGATGAAAAACCCCCCTTACTATGACCCGGCCGGGTATCGAACCTGGAAACCTCTCAATTGATAAGCCTCATTGCGTCAAATGCCACCACCTTTATCCACTCGGCCACAGCATCAGTGGAATGATAAAATTTCAACTTCATGCCCTACAGGCACAAACCTCTCTCAAAGTCAAATTGTGATCATATAGTCAAGCGAGGGTTCATATGAGATTAGCTGGTTCAGGCTGTCTGTGGTCATTGATGGTTGAAAATAAACTTTGTAGTGGACAAAACACACTGACCAGCTGTCCTATAACAAAAATTGCATGTGCAATATATTTTTTGTCTGTGGTCATTGACAATTGACAGCAATTGTTGTAACAGACACATTTGTAAACACGTACACCTTGTCCAATATTAGAGTGAAGAGTTTATATTTTTCAGAACATAAGCCATGAAACTATGAATGGTCTTTGATAATGTATCTTGAAGACAATCAATGTATAATAATAATAATAACAGCTCCCTGATTTCAGTTTATATTCCCCTCATTACGTTGGCATTCAAGTCACAGGCTTGTGTTGTATAACAGAGCTCAGTGTTTGATAGCACATTAGTTGGTCCAGTTAATCACCCATAAAAGAAATTGGACAGAAAATCTGCACAGAGAGTTAGACCTTATTGCACTCCATGTATCAGATATTTATAGTAGCTGCTTGTTTTACCAATTAATAGTCACACCAGTTAATGAGAGGGTCATACCAGGGAGCTGTTATTGCTTCCTGATCATACATGGGACAATGCAATGGGTGTATGCATTGATGGTAATGTTTAAATAAACATTAATTATAATGTAATATTGTTTCATTTCTATTTTAACAGAGCCTTATAAATAAAGAAATCTATCAGCAGAAGGGATCCATAATTCATGATCCGGTGTCTGTTCAACTCCATTCTATGACTCCAACTTTACATGTTAGCACTAACTCCAGTACATCACAGTGTAACCCAAGAAAAGTGGTTAGTAATGTCTTGTCAAATATTCTTATTTATTTTATGTCAACATGTAAAGAAAGCAGGTAATTCCTGTTCCACAGGTAATTTGCATTTGTTGGAAGAACAGTTTTATGCACCTGTTGAGTAGTATGTAATAATGCCAGCATATGTTGTTATATTGTAAACTGTTTTACTACATTGATTACAAATCAACATTTCATTTGTAATATTGAAACTCTTTCTTTCTCAATTTTTAATGATCCTCAATGAGGGTATCAGAGTACTGTAGTGTACTAAGGTCATTGTTGTATGGCGCCCTCTAGTAAAAAGGGGGTACTGCCTATGTAAATAAACCGAGAGCTACCAAAGTTCAATCTGGCGTCTGAATCTTATTCAATCACCTTGAATCCGACCAGGAGGATTCTACATCTGGCGACGAGGATAATTAAAAGTTTAATCTTGAAAATCGGAAGGAAAAAAACATGGCAGTTAACTTAAATGTTGAACATATTCCGCAATTTGACATAGCGGGGGATGTGACTAGCCTTGCACCAAGATGGCAGAGGTGGAAACGTGCGTTTGAATTCTACTTAGTCAGCAAAGGAGTCAGCGAAGATATACAGAAACGAGCTTTGCTGTTACATTCTGCCGGAATGGCGGTGCAGGATATTTTCGAAACCTTAGAGGATCCTGGGGTAACGGGAACGGACACGGCGGGGGAATACGAAAAGGCTATGAGGACCCTGGATGCACATTTCAAACCTCAAATGAACGTCCCCTACGAACGCCATGTGTTTCG
>KN883010.1:63064-73565 GCA_000934455.1 Apostichopus parvimensis
TTATTGTTATCTTGATTTGGCAATATGCCTCTTACTTTCATAGACTATGAATCACTGATCTAAATATAGATGCGAGCTCGTCTCAATCACATCAATATATTGCAGGTGTATGCTACGTATTAAATCATATACAACCGACGTCTCTATGTTCCGACAATACCAAATAATTTGGACCTAGAATTTTTTTTGACCAACATTTTTCGCACCAAAATTTGTTTGGACCAACATGTTTAAGGACCCATTTTTTTCGGACCAACATGTTTAAGGACCAAATTTTCGGACCCAAATTTTTTGGACCAACATGATTTCGGACCAACAATTTTTCGGACGAAATTTTTTGGGGACTTAATTTTTTTGGGCCCAAATTTTTCGGACCGACAAAATTTGTTTGGACCAACATGTTTAAGGACCCATTTTTTTCGGACCAACATGTTTAAGGACCAAATTTTCGGACCAAAATTTTTTGGACCAACATGATTTCGGACCAACAATTTTTCGGACGAAATTTTTTGGGGACTTAATTTTTTTGGGCCCAAATTTTTCGGACCGCCTTTTTTGGGGGACTCAATTTTGGTCCTAAAAAATTCGGTTCCGAAAGTAGAAATACCTATTGATAAAAATCAAGTCTGTCAAAAGTCTCAGTACTGCATGTAATTCATAAAGCCACAAGGATCTATGTAAAATTCTACTTAATAATATTACAACTGAGATAAACAAAAAAGAATTTTCCCCAAAAAATCAAAAACCCACAATAATTTTGTATTACCTCAGGTAAACCCACATGAATATTTAAAAAATCGACACAAACTGCAAAATCATATGGGATTTGTAAAAAACCCACATGAGTGTGCTGAAAATCACATGTAAAACTTTAAATCCCACATGGTTTGATCAAATTCATGTGGGATTTATGATAACCCACATGAATATTCCAGGAAATCCCACACCAACTCCAAAATAATGTGGGATTTGTAAAAAAAAACACATGAATTTCGGGTAAATCCCACATAATCTTGCAATCCTATAGGAATATAAAAAAATTATGTGGGATTTGTAGAAAAAACCCAAAAAATTTTCCTGAAAATCCCACATAAATTTAAAAGTCATGTGGGATTTGTAAATAACCCACAGGAATTTTCCTGAAAACCCCACATACACTTGAAAATCCCACAGGATTTTGCTTATTCCTATAGGAAATGGCCGATTTCCTATGGGTTTTATGTGGGATTTTTTTGTAAGGGCAGGCCAATGGGGCAATTATTAGGGAACGATTTCCCATCCCGACAATTGACGAAGTGCTTCAAGACTTGAATAAAAGTTCAATGTTTAGCAAATTGGATCTTAAATGGGGGTATCAGCAAATCGAAATTGAAGAGCAGTCAAGGCCAATAACCACTTTTGCTACACATAAAGGCCTGTTTGAGTATAAACGTTTAATGTTTGGTATTAGTTCGGCCCCAGAGTTGTACCAGCATGTTATCCAACAAGTGTTATCTGAGTGTGACCTGGGTGCTGAAAATATTTCTGATGATATTGTGGTTCATGGCGCGAACCAGAGTGAGCATGATCAGAGATTACTGGCAGTATTGCACAAGCTTAAGGCCTAACGTTGAACCCAGAAAAGTGTGAGTTCAGAATGACTAAACTTACATTCATGGGGCACACATTGTCCAAAGATGGTATTAGCCCATCAGATGATAAAATCCATGCAATTAAACATGCGAGTGAACCAAAAACGGCATCTGAGGTACGTAGTTTCCTTGGATTGGTGCAGTTCGTGGCTAGGTTCATACCAGATCTGTCAACGGTATCAGAACCACTGCGAAAGCTAACCCGTAAAAATGAGCAGTTCAGGTGGGGTCCTGAACAAAACAAAGCTTTCAATACGTTAAAAGATTCATTGACACACTCAGAAACATTAGGGTATTTTGATAAGGATGCAGTCACTCAAATGATCACTGATGCGAGCCCTGTAGGATTAGGGGCGGTTTTGCTGCAAACACAAAACAGTTAACCCAGAGTCATCTCGTATGCTAGTAGAAGCCTTTCAGAGGTGGAAAGGCGCTACTCTCAAACTGAAAAAGAGAGTATAGCCATCGTGTGGGCATGCGAGCGTTTTCATGTATACTTATATGGCTTGAAGTTTGAAATACTAACCGATCACAAACCTCTAGAGTTAATATATTCAGAAAGGGCAAAGCCACCGGCAAGAATTGAGCGTTGGGTTGTAAGGCTTCAGTCGTATGATTACACGGTAAAATACATTCCCGGACCTTCGAATATTGCAGATTACTTATCTCGAATGGTGTCTGGCAACGTAGGCACAAATGTGAATGAGACTGAAGAGTATATCAGATTTGTAACTCAGCAAGCTACACCAATTGCGCTATCAATTCAAGAAATTGAAAGAGAGTCAGCTGTAGACGAAGAATTATCCACTGTCAGGCAATGCATTCAATCAGAAGATTGGACAAAGTTACCTGTATCGTACAAGATGGTGCGCACTGAGTTGTCAGTGATCGATAAAATAGTCTTAAGGGGTACTAGGTTAGTTATCCCAAAGGGGCTGAGAGATCAAGTGGTGGACCTTGCTCATGAAGGCCACCAAGGGATCGTAAAATGTAAACAGAGACTTAGGACTAAAGTCTGGTGGCCAGGGGTGGATAAACAAATCGAACAAAAATGTAGAAGTTGTCATGGGTGTCAAGTGGTAGGTGAACTACCTCACCGGGAACCCATAAAATCGACACCCCTACCGTCTGGTCCTTGGGAGGATATTGCTGCCGATATATTAGGCCCCTTACCTGATGGCAGGTATGTGTTGGTAGTCGTTGACTATTACAGTCGATATTTTGAGGTCGAGCTGTTGACTTCTATCACCACTGAAAAGACAATCATAGCGTTAGAACAAATGTTTGCACGTTATGGTTATCCAAGATCACTGAAGACTGATAATGGGTCAAATTTTACATCGTCAAGATTTAGTGAGTTCTTGGTTGAGTGTGACATAGATCATCGCAGGACGACTCCTTTATGGCCACAAGCCAATGGAGAAGTCGAACGGCAGAACCGGACATTGCTTAAAGCAATTAAAGTTGCACATGTAGAAAAAAGGGATTGGAAAAGGGAACTGAATAAATTCCTTCTTGCATATAGGTCAACTCCACATTCCACTACAGGGTAAAGTCCAGCTAAGTTGATGTTTGACAGGTACATTAAATGCAAACTACCAGTGTTTGGTGAACACTGCCAAGCTCAAGAGATAAGGGATAGGGACACAGAGAGAAAACAGGTTGTGAAAGATTATGCAGATCAAAGATTGAATGTCAGGGAAAACAACATTGGTGTTGGTGATGAAGTTGTCCTTAGGCAAAAGAAAGTTGACAAATTGTCAACTCCCTTCCATGAAACACCGTTCGAAGTCGTATAGATAGGTACCATAGCCAAGTTACAGTTCAGTCTCATGAGGGAGTTAATTATAAGAGAAACTCATCTCATGTCAAAAAGTTTGAAACTGGTCAAGAGTCTTCCTCAGAACCGGCTAGTGTTGGGGACAGTTTGGTCTCCGAGGATTCGGGTGTCAAACCAAGCAGACCCTCTCGTACGCATAAAATGCCCAGTCGATTCGAAGATTTTGTGACAAACATTCGGTAACTAGTCGACCGAGAGATCAGAGTACTTTGTATATAGTTGAAGTTTTATTCGTTGTTACTCTGTTGTGAGTATAGTTATCCTTGCAAATTTATTATAAACAGTTTGACGGGAACAGTTTCCAGTTGGTATTTTGAAGAACATAATTGATATGGTAATACTGCAAAGTAAAAGATTCTAAGACATCACTTTCTTTACTTAAAGGGGGAGGGATGTAGTGTACTAAGACCATTGTTGTATGGCGCCCTGTAGTGAAAAGGGGGTACTGCCTATGTAAATAACTGATAGCTACCAAAGTTAAATCTGGCGTCTGAATCTTATTCGATCACCTTGAATCCGACCAGGAGGATTCTACAGAGGGTGACCAAGCTCCTGATTCACAGTCATAGCTACTATCGTACAAAATGGACGAAAGCAATTGATCTCAATCTGGAGATGCAGATGTATCAATAGCTGCAGATCCAACGGTTTGTGAATGTCGCATGACCTGTTTGAAAGTGTGGGAAAAGTGCTTGCCCCTGTCGTATGTATGATCTCTTCTGTTCAGATACGTTCTTTTTCTTTCTCCGGATTACGCCTCCATGTTTAGCAACCTTTCGTGCTTCAAATTACAATTTCGATACTGTGTTACTGCAAACGGGCTGTATGTAAAATACGTACGTAAACACTCTGCTGACTACCTATCAACTTGAATATCCACAACACTGACCAACGTACAGTAAACAAACGTACATCACTTGCGGCCATAGCTTGCCGCACAATACCGTTCACAGCCAGGTACAGCTAAGATCAGGTGAACACTCACAAAAGTCATGTGAGTAATGGGTGACACGCGAAACCACTGAAATCAAAGTCCCCTATTACTAAAAGTATACGAGCGCCCCCACCTTTAAACTTGCCGAGATGCAACAAGTCGTCATAATGACACAATTTCGATAATTGACGTTTTGCCGAGGTACAACAAGTCGTCAAATGACAAAATTCATAAAATTTACATTTTGCTGAGATAGAAGAAGTCGTAAAAATTTATAAAATTGACGTTTTGCCGAGATACAACAAGTCGTGAAAATGATAAAATTCTGAAAATTGTCGTTTTGCCGAAATACAACAAGTCGCCAAAATGACAAAAATCTGATATTTCACGTTTTACTCACGCGCACGTACATGGCTGTGTTTGTATTATAGGTATACAGTACATGTATGCTGCGTATATATGCTATTAACAACGCATCGTTGGCAGTATATTGCAGCCTACATGGGACAGTATTCAAACAGGCTAACAGTCGTGTTGCCTCCATCCTCTGGCCCCAGGAAACATGATTCTTTTATGGTAAGTGCCTATTTTGAAAGTATTTACAGCTTTGTTGTTTCGATGCAACGAAAGGCGACAGCACTAGCTGCAAGCCCGGCCTTCCAAGAAGATGTTAGAATTGGATGAATGATAACACCTGCCGAGATAGGTCATTGATCTGGGGGAAACACAGAGTGAAAAAGTATCCTTGCATATCTACTTGTAAACACGTAAACTGTGGAGGAGTGGGGCGGGGTGGCTCTGACACACGTCGAGGATAATAGCGTAGAGTAAACTACAAACGTTTCCTAGTTAGGCATATCTGGTCACAAATTGTCCATTGCATTTAAATTATTTCAATACCAAAACTTGCGTAAATTGGTAATAGGCCTAATAAGTACTCGTATACTCGAGTATATTAAACTGTGAAAATGGACCCCTATTCCCCCATTGCTAATGGCCTGCTTAGGATTGTAAGGTGTTTAAGATATAAACTGCAACCAGGAGACTTTTACTGTGGAATAAACAGTCGAGACTCTAAATTCAGTATGATAATGAACGAGGCAGAGCCGAATTTGAGCTGAATTTATAGTCTCGACTGTTTATTAAACCAGTAAAAGTCGATCTGTTGTAGTTTAAATTTATATATATATATATATACCCATTTATCTACATATTTCGCTTATTGCCACAACGGGTTCTAAAACGATATTAAAAAGCATCTTCATAGATCCCCATAGTGGGTTACGATTGGCTTTCAGGTCGGAATGCATAAAATTTGATCTCTGCATGGGATATTGCATCAAAGTAGGACTTGTGCTGTTCACATATAGATGCCGATCCAACAGTGAAATGCATCATGTTCCTCCAGTTGGCTTCATAGCTCAATTGGTTAGGGCGTCCGTGTATTCAACGGAAGGTCCGCGGTTCGAGTCCCGGTGGAGCCATCAGCTTTTAACTACTTGCAGATTTCCGACCATTACCCATCTATCTATCTATCTATCTATCTATCTATCTATCTATCTATCTATCTATCTATCTATCTATCTATCTATCTATCTATCTATCTATCTATCTTAATATATCTAAATATATATATATATGTACCACTGGTTTGACCCATAAGGGGAAATGGAGAAAAATGTACCATAAGGGGAAATTGAGGCAAAACACAAAGAACATTGAAATAAATGATATTTGAATATGCAATTTTTCAGGAAATAACTTCTCATGATGTGCTCAAATGTGCTGCATGTCTTTTGAGATTAAATAATAACATCTTAGGATATACCTTTTTTGGACCCTCAAAAATTTCCCCTTAACCTTTTTTTCCTACTAAGGAGGATTGGGGGGAAAATTTGTATTTCTCCTTACAGGTTTCTTGTATTTCTCCTGTCAATGAACCATGAAAGAAGCAAAACTTCCTTTCAGTAGAAATACAACCATTAATTCTTAGTACAGAATTATGGTTACGGTGGGGAGGATTGAGTGGTACAGTAATTTCTCCGGGGACAAAACATATGATATGTAATAAAATATGATGATACATGAAAATAATCATTAATATAAAATATAAGTTTAATATTTGGTTTATATCATCAGGAATGCCAGGGGCCCATATAAAAGCGCCAAAAAAAATACTCACACGGTCGCACTTACCCCACCTCCCTCCCCCTTTCCCTCTTTCATGGGTAACTCTAGCCCAGCCATCTGTTCCAAAACGTTCAAGCTTCTCGTATACGAAATTAGGTAAAGGAAAGCTACCAGGGGCGTTGTGGGTAGGGGCGGGGGGTTGCGACCACTTGAATACCCTATTAGTTTTCGAGCATAACAGTATTCACTCTGGCTAATTATTAGTTTAGTTTAGTTACCCAAGGATCACGAAGCTTTGCAGTAGCTTATTTGAGACCCAATCCGTGTTAGATCATGGATGAACACCGGCTTACTTGAAGCCTTCTCTTTTCGATAATGGTTGAGAGGATAACGAGGCAGGGAAAAAAATTGGTATTTCGCCTTACAGGTTTCTTGTATTTCTCCTTACAGGTTTCTTGTATTTCTCCTTCCAATCAACCATGAAAGAAGCAAAACTTCCCTTTAAGGAGAAATACAATCATTTATTCGTAGTACAGAATTATGGTTACGGTGGGGAGGATTGAGTGGTAGAGTAATTTCTCCGGGGACAAAACATATGATATGTAATAAAATATGATGATAAATGAAAATAATCAATAATATAAACTATGATAAGTTAAATATTATTATTATATCATCAGGAATGTGAGGGGCCCATATAAAAGCGCAAAAAAGGGCTTAAAAACTTGGAACTACTCACACGGTCGCACTTACCAAACCTCCCTCCCCCTTTCCCTCTTTCATGGGTAACTCTAGCCCAACCATCTGTTAAAAAACGTTCAAGCGTCTCGTATACAAAATTAGGTAAAGGAAAGCTACCAGGGGCGTTGTGGGTAGGGGCGGGGGTTGCGATCACTTTAATACCCTATTAGTTTTTGAGCATACCAGTATTCCCTCTGGCTAATTATTAGTTTAGTTTAGTTTAGTTACCCAAGGATCAGGAAGCTTTACAGTAGCTTATTTGAGACCCTATCCGTGTTAGATCATGGATAAACACCGGCTTACTTGAAGCCTTCTCTTTTCGATAATTGTTCAGAAGATAACGAGGCAGGGTTGTGAAATCTCTCCCATTCCTGCTCACGGGACCGCCTTTTAAAGTCCCCATCCGACAGCCCCAGTATGTGACCACTTTCTGAAATACTGGGGTAGGCAAAAGCACAGCATTCGACCTCACTGCAGTGCAGTCATGACGAAAAAATTTGTTTCGAAACCAAGAAAAGAACAGAAACAAATACCTTTTCCCAAGATCACAAACCAGAAATACCAAATCCACGGAAGACTCCGGACATCACCACTGCACTGCAGCGATTTATGAATAGATCAAGAGAATGTGGCTCCTGGCGGAATTTTGATCCTGAAACCTAAGGATTGTAGGGAGGACACTCTAAACGCTGACCCAAACTTTTTCCTTGAAATGATATTATAGCATTTCTTAACTATCGAAGATAAGACTGGAGGCCACTATTTGGGATACATGGTGTGCGGTTGAATACAGGGGCTACGGCTTCCGTCGGGTTGCTTAAATCTCAGCCCTCCCTTACCACCCACTCCGTAGGGTATATTTAAAACACTGGCGGGTTATACCCTATGAAAAATGTTGTGCACATAGTAAACCTCTGTATTGTTCTTAACATAACTTAAGGGGCTGAGGGCCAGTCTCCTGCCGCTCACCTCGAAAATTTGAGCCATATAGTAAATGGTAATGTAGACCTGAAATATCACGTCCCAGGTCATTGTATGATGTGTCAATTATAAGGGAGGGGGTGCCTTTTGATTTAAAGCAGTTGATGGTTGTTGTAATATGCTTTCAGGTCTTTATTTCTTTGTGTACCTATTTCTCAGTGTAATTAAATTCCTTTTTTTGGAACGATTTAGTTTCATTATTTTTTTGGAATTTAATTTGAATTATTGCATTATTAGAACTGAATTTTATTTATGAATTAGTTTTTACATATTGAGGAATTTGAATTCCAAATTATTGAATATTCCTGAAACAGGTAAAAGGAAAAAAATCTCTGTTGTGATTTGTCACAGACTTTTTGTCCAGTACAAAAACTTTTCTTCGCACTGCTTGTGGGTTGTTCCATAATTTAATCATTTTGCGTTTTTAGCAGAATATGCATAGGTAAGCAACAGCTTGAGTTTACAAGCTTTTAGAGAAGCTCCATTAGAAAATTGCGAATAATGTATGAAGCCATTATCAAATGTCTAGTTTCCAAGAAATGGCCAGTTCATTAATTAGAATTGTTACTTAATTCAGTACTTACAAGACATTTAAACATGAAGAATTTCATAGAAATAAATGTTTGCATTAATACGAAAATTATCAAGTGAATATGTTAATCCTTTGAAAAGTTATGTGAGTTCTCCTGCCAATCAAGCAGGCACCCTAATTGGCAGGGACGTAGCTAAGGCCTGGTGATTGGGGGGGGGGGGGGGGGGGGAGGGTGTAGTGGCTGAAATTCCAACTGGATGGGTTTGGAGCCAGAAAATTCCGACTGCTGCCTTGTCCCTCCCCCCCCCCTCCCCACGCGCTACTCGTCAACGATACGGTCAGTGTCAGTCAGACACCCCATCTTTCGCGACTGCACTTTTCAACTTTTTTTCAATACATTTGTACCACTGGCCCTCACTTCGCAAACTTATTAATCACTCTGGTTAAAGAAGTAAGCAACTGAGTATAAGTTATCTGCTTCAAGTCTACATAGACTACTTACTACAAAAGCTATGTTAAAACAGTCACAGCCCCAATGCAAGGGGAATGGGGTTGAGAGCGGATCAGTCGTTCGGTAGTTTGGTTTTCGTGCCCAGGTTCTTTCCTGGGCGACTTTTTCTTAAAAAGTACCTTTTTTCCAACAAATTATATTCGACGACATAGTGAATTGCCCAAAAATACAGTGCTTTTTCCTAGCGCGCTTAATATTATTTTCTTGGGGGGGGGGGGGGGGGCTGTTCATCGCTCACATGAAATTTTTTCAATCGTTCACTTCATTCCAACTGAGCATTTTGAATTAAGTGAAAAATTCAACATGCTGCAGAAAAAGGTTCAGTTGACGAGATACGATAAGTTGTCAATTAAACATTTTGCAGACAATTTTCAATTGCTCAGATAGAATGAAGTGAACAATAGAACATTTTGCAGCAAAATGTCCAACTGACGAGATATTATAAGTTGTCAATTAAACATTTTGCATAAAATTGTTCGATTGCTCAGTTAAAGCAACTGAGCAATCCAACATTTTTCTGATCTTTGATAAGATTTTATCTTGTTATCTAAAGAATTTACTGAAAAATGTCCAACTTATGGGCCAAACTTTTTCTTATGTTAATGACACTTTTGAGCTTCCGTAGATTAGCATTGAGTGTTTTATTGTATTCCGTAGACAATATATATCCTGAACTTACTTGAAGCTAGCAAACAGGGTCATCCCACTCAATAGCAAAATTAGTACATAAATAAACCAAATTGAATCTGGCGAACGTTGTACAGTTGTCCTAATAGGCATTTTTTTTACAGTATTCAAAATCTTACGAAGTTTTGTACGGTGGAGTATAAAGGGCCGGTCACACTACAGCGATATCGGATCGGAATCCGATTCCGATTTTTAGAGAAAAAATCGGAACAGTGGGTTTCCTATTAGGACGGTCACACTACAACGATATCGGTCCGGATTGTCTTCCGATAAAGTAGTCCGATCCAATTTATATTTTATGATCGGTCAACAGAGCGATTTTTATCGGACGACTATCCGATTTGCGCAGTTTTGTCCAATCAGCGCCTTTGTTTATATTGACGTCACAATTTTGTAAGTGCCTAACTAGCCACCAATCATTATGGCGGACGACGAAAATGAGAAATTGGTTGAATTTGTGAGGTTGAATCCCTCACTATACGACAAAACCGACCAGAATTTTAAGGATTCTACC
>KN883010.1:111034-143278 GCA_000934455.1 Apostichopus parvimensis
AACGTAATATAGCACCATTTTGTATTCAAGCATCCCACAATTGACCAACATTTCTCAAATGGGTGAGATCTTACTGTTTGAATGCGAGTCAAGACCATTGATTTGTCATAGTCGAGTCCGAGTCCGACCGAGTAACGCCAAACAGGTAAACGATAAATATCTTAGACAAAGACAGGCCTATATGTGTTTCAGTACTTTTCGGAGCTCTTTAAATTCGTTCATTTCTGGGATCGTTTTTTCATCAAAACAACTTGTGATTCGTTTTGTTGTTTATTTGGAGTTATTTATTGTCTATTCCTGTCATTCTGCATGTTTTTGTGTTCAATCTGTGCTGTTTTTTGTCTTGTTTCAGTGCTGTTTCAGGTCTGTAGCGTCAGTGTATCCTATCGTTCAGTGTATAGTCTCTGTTGAGCCTAAGCTGCTCATCGTGAGTATCGCTTTTCTGTGTTCGCGGGTTTTTCTTTCTTAAATACTTACTCCTTAATTACCCTTTCTTAGAGAACTGAGGTGGAAGGAATAGTCTAAACTTGTATGGTTTCATATTCTTAGGACTCTTTAGTTCTCGATGATTCCGTCCATAGACGATATATTTTATGTGTATTTACCACATGCATACCTGTGCATCTCTATACAAATAAGGTAAGCAGGTTTACAGCCTTTATTTTGGAATCAGAGCAACATTATATGGAGGTCAATTTGTCATGGTGATGGGATTATTTTTGCCAGTGTTTGTACTGTCCCTGGGGGGGGGGGGTCGCTTTTCTTGCTGCCAGTTTCTGCTGTATGGCCTTTTCTAGCAAAAGTGGGCTGGTCATGCTTTTAACGTTTTTTTTTTGGCAATCAGTTTTTCTTATTCTTCCTGTGTAGAGTTTTTAAATTCCATCTTCTAACTCTTCTAACTCTTGATCTA
Organism: Apostichopus parvimensis; assembly: GCA_000934455.1. Taxonomy (NCBI): domain Eukaryota; kingdom Metazoa; phylum Echinodermata; class Holothuroidea; order Aspidochirotida; family Stichopodidae; genus Apostichopus; species Apostichopus parvimensis. The sequence goes on from KN883010.1 coordinate 111,945, forward strand.
TCCATAAATCTAGCTCAAAATCTAAATAGTCATGGTGGCAAAAGTTGAATGTACTGTGATAGCCCAAGGTATCATATGGTTGGTAGGACATGTCAGTTAGAAATGTCTTTCTGTTCTCTAGCGGCCTTAGAAAGTGACTAATTTAGTGTGTAAGTCAATTGATCAATTAATTGTGGTACGACCCCTTTAACGCGAGAGGTCTTAAGCAGGTACGCAAAAGTAAAGCCTTTGTCTTTCGTTAACACATTTAGTAATTATCGTCTAGGCCCACGACGCCAATGCACTCCTGTTCGTTATAGTGGTACCAACCGTATCTCTTTCAACATGCAAAGGTTGGTTGTTCATCTTCGGCGTTGACAGATTTGGAAGTCTTTGGCCTTTCACTTATACATTCAGAAAAGTGACATCTTATTTGTATATCCATGGATGAGAGATACTGAAAACAACGAGTTTGGAAGTAACATCCTTCTTACGTGGTTCCTCTTCTAGTAGAGGTGATTGTATTTTACTGAAACTATCATTAAATTACTCCATTTTAAATTCCAAGTCAGATCCAGGGGGGAGATTTTTTTTGGTTGATTTAAGCATATGCAATGACGTCTTTACTTTAGTGAATATTCATGGTCCTAATTCGGACTGTCCTAGTTTCTTTGCCTCCCTTATATTGGAAATTAATGCCTTTGCGAACGTTACATTGTAATTGGAGGTCAGACTTTAAGTTTGTGTATAATAACAGCTTAGATAAAAAAGTGTCCTGCCCCAAACAAACTTCAGAGCTAGCATTCGGTGTTTGGAAGTGATGTTACTTTTCTATTCATCTGACGTTTAGTGTGAAAAATAGTTCTGGACTGTGAATAATAATTAGACAGAAATCTAATTGTCTTAGTGTTAGCCTGCCTCATTCTGTGTGAGAACATTCAACAGTTGGCTAAACATTGCAAACAAGATATTTAAGTGTTGACCGTTACTGCCTTCAAAGTGACCAGAAAGCCGGTTCTTGCACAAATGTGGACCTACCTATCAAGTACGAAATTCATCAAAGTTTTTAATCTTTGGACTATGCATTTGACCCCCACCAATTTCATCAAAGTGCTTGTAATCATTAAGGGAGATGAAGATATATAAACCACGTAGGACGTTCAACTGAGACGTTATTTCTTTTAAAGTTAAATCGTAGAATTGTTGTGGTCATCAACGGGGATCTGCACACCAAATTTGAACTTCAACCCCTTTTGAACTTTTTGGATTAACACATTTACATTGACATTTATAGATTTTGAACTCTGCTCAAAACCTCAAAACAACCTTGTACCTCCACCAATTTATGAAATTCAACCGAGCAGTACTATTTGAGGTATCATGTTTTCAGATTTTGACCTATGTCGACCTGAAATGACCTTTGACCTCTGACTAAGAAAAAATTTCAACCATGATGTACTTTTTGAGTTAATTATCGTATTTACAAAGTTTTCAGAAAATGAGTTCTGTTGACTTCTGTGAACATTTGACCTTCACAACATTTTTGTTTTTGTTTCACTCAAGGAGGCGGATCTACACACCGAGTATGAAGTACCTCACCGTGTACTGTTTGGGTTACAGTGAATACAAGCAGGCGTCACACAATTACACACACAACACAATATTGATGACATCGACCTGTACATAACGAGTTGTGCAGAAGTTGTGCATAACGTTGCAGCTGATACTAGGCATATGTGGTACTGTTTTTGCTATCTGGAATAGTTTTCAAGATCCGCATATTCTTCCTGAGATATGAATATTATATATTGTCATGGTTACCAATTATGTGGGTATGAAAGTATATTGTATAATGAAATTCCTTAATTATATACGATCAGTCAGACGTATCTTAACTTTCTGCACGTTGATTTTAACTGATAATGTAAAACGCCTTGTTATCTTAATTTGTCTGGAGTTTCTTACATGCACTGTGCTCATATGGGATAACGCCCTCGTCATTAAAACCCGTCAACTAAGGCTATTTATCATATGCAGTGGCTCTCTCGTGATCTGCATTATCAGAAATTCATTTACCTCGCCCCCCCCCTTCCCCTCCTTCCTCGGGAAATTAGTCGTAGCTTAGATACACTGAAATCTCTGGCGTATGCCATGGATTTACTGACATATAAGAGATCTTTTCACTCATGTTCCGCAAAGGATCATTCACATAGGATGATTCTCATTTAGCTAAGAAATGTTCTCGTTTTTAGTCCACCCACTCTAATTTCTATTAGGTACAAGTAGAATCTTTGTATACATTTTATAAAACTTTGTATGTCTTTCATATGGATTCCCTTCCACATTAAACTGGATATAATCCATACGTGGGCCAGATATAACATTCATATAAAAGTATTTCAAGTTTTGGCCAGATATAATACAAAGTTCTTTATTGCCCATATAAAGTGTCATAAGGGCTATATAAAGTAGAACCCTGAATAATTTATATAAAACGCCATGTGTATGGCTTTCATATGGATTCACAAAATACTGTATTGTCCACGTCAAATGTATATGTTTAATAGGATCCATATACAAAAATCATGTGAAACTTCCTTTAAGTTCAGTTGAACCTTATTATTCAATTCCAGATGCAACAGCAAATATAAAAAAGCGATTATACGCTTTTTATGTAGCCTGCCATATCAAGTAGTGCAGAAAATGAGTCTGGTTAACAGTACTGCACATTGCGATACCGAGATATAACCGGATGCACTGGTTATACAGTAACTAGAAATTAACATAAAACGACAATTTTTAAAATAAAACACCATCAAACACAAACCTTGAGATGATCTTGTTATGTATTTCTCTGGACGGACAATGTAAAATACACTCATTACTGACTTGAAATATTGCACTATATGGTAAACTAATATAAGTTAGCCTATTTATAAAAACATTAACATTTCAAAATAATGAATTAGCAACAACTGCTTTTGCCTTGATTATCATGAAAATATGTTTTCATTTTGCAGTACCACTGAATGCAATGTAGTTTTAATGTCATTTATAATCAACATGAAACAATAATTTGTCTTTAAAACTGACAAGAATTAGTGAAAGTTATCACTTAATACAGTTACTGTGCATGTTCCACATGAATATCTCCTTTCCACACAAATTTTAATATAACACATCGGCTTAATTGTAGAATAACCCTCAGAACAAAGCTCCACGCTGTAGCTGGTTACACAATTTCGATAGGTTTGTTGTATTCAATTAGACAAATCAACATACCAAGTATCAAGTCCAGTCATCATGTTCATTTTGAGGCATGGTGTTTACAAGTTCTTGTGACATTCCATCATCCACAACTAAGGCAAGTATTACCAAACCCGGGGATTTCAATACAACGTGAAATGCTACTTCTGTGAATATATGAGTGGATAACACGATGGATGACTATACGACTCTTTTTAATTTTACATACCAGTTCCGCTCCCGATGTCCATAACCCTAAGAGTTGATTCATTTTCTTGGTTCAGCTTCTGAATGACCAGTTCTGGGAATACTTTATCTGTCCACGATGAGAAAGATTCAACCTTTTTGCTGTGTTTTGCAAATACGTTGAAGGCCCACTATAACGAGTTTCGTCATCAAGCAAGAGAAGAAGTAATGTGTCCATGGTGCTGTTCGGGTAGTTTGGCAACAGCCAGAGCCGTATATATATAGACAAACGCGGGACGATGGTTTAAAAGTGAAAGCGCTATGCCGCTAGGTTTGTAATTTTGAAGATGTCTCGTTCATTGATTATTCCATTATTATCACATTGACTGAACATGAATCCTAGGCCAGTGATCGTATCATTTCCCCTTCGTCGCTGGTCGGTATATTCCACTATTAAGTAGGGGTGTTTTTGTATTTGTGTAGAATCTAAAACAGTCGTTGTACGTTATAGTCGGGTGGTAAGAACAACTAAAGTGAGTGATATGGAGAGAGTAGAGGTGTGAGTACTGAATTAATGATCTCGAAGTATATCATCAAAATGTCGAACTTCTTTGGCAGACACTGCATCACACAATAAAAATAGGAATCCTAGAGTACAATACATAAATAAACAACATATGTACGGTACAACGTAATATAGCACCATTTTGTATTCAAGCATCTTACAATTGACCAACATTTCTCAAATGGGTGATATCTTACTGTTTGAATGCGAGTCAAGACCATTGATTCGTCCTAGTCGAGTCCTAGTCCGACCGAGTAAGCCAAACAGGTAAACGATAAATATCTTAGACAAAGACAAGTGCTGCATCTACAACCGATGGTGACGTCAGATATAATTGCATACTAGGATACAAAACGATGACGTCATTCGAAACGTTTCAGGTAAAGACATTACAATACCTTCTTCTCTGTTATGCTCTGCTACCTGCATACAACTATGGTCAAACAAGTGGAGCACATCCATACATGTTGCAAACAAGTTAAGGAACGCCATTTATTTCACATCATTAGAATAATATCACTGTTTCAGGGAAAATATCAGCATTTAGAAGCAAATATCAACATACTAATATTAAAATCAATATGCTATGTTTCAATATATATTATTATTCCATATGAATGTTAGAAATAATATCAATATCAGCATGTCGAGAGTTGTTTAGATATTGCACAATCTGTCCTAGTATCAAGACAAGAGTTTTATCATGAGAAATAATGCCCGTTATACCGTTGAAGCTGAAGCATTCTTCTTCACAGATTATCTGACTTTAGAGGATTTAGAGGAGAAGAAGAAATGGGCGTCTAAAGTCACAGAACTCTACAAAGATGGCACCCGCTTAGGTTTTCAGGGAGAAGCTTGGAGGGGGCTGGAAGGCAACCCCATCCTTTCTTAGAGAACTAAGGTGGAAGAAATAGTCTAAACTTGTATGATTTCATATTCTTAGGACTCTTTAGTTCTCGATGATTCTGTCCATATAGACGATATATTTTATGTGTGTGTAGCGTATGCAGACCTGTGCAACTCTATAAATATAAGGTAAGCAGGTTTACAGCCTTTATTTTGGAATCACAGCAACCTTATATGGAGGTCAATTTGTCATGATGATGGGATTATTTTTTGCCAGTGTTTGTACTGTCCCTGGGGAGGGGGGTCGATTTTCCTGCTGCTAGTTTCTGCTGTATGGCCAAATTTCTAGCAAAAGTGGGAAAGTCACGCTTTTAACGTGTTTTTTTTTTGGCAATCAGTTTTTCTTATTCTTTCTGTGTAGAGTGTTTAAATCCCATCTTAGATTCACATGTGTGTTTATTTTTCGCAGTGAGTATACTGTCAGATTGGTTGGGGAGTACTCTTCTAACTCATGATCTATCCATGAATCTAACTCAAAATCTAAACAGTCATGGTGGCAAAAGTTGAATGTGCTGTGATAGCTCAAGCCATCAGCTACCATATGGTTGGTAGAACATGTCAGTTGAAAACTTCTTCCTATTCTCTATCGGCCTTGGAAAGTGACTAATTTAGTGTGTAAGTCAGTTTAGCAATTAATTGTGGTACGACACCTGTAACGCGAGATGCCTTAAAAGGATTGTCTGGTGGCCCAAAGAAGTTACCTTAAACAATGATAAATAATTTTCCAAACATGTTGTCAAAGTATCAGAACGCTAATGTTGCGTTTGACAGAGAAACAGTTTTTTAATCGTTAAGGATGGACATTTCCAATATGATTTGAACAGTACAGAACGTGACGTCATCTACGCTAATGCAGATTGCGACATAACCCACACTCCGTACAGTACCTACAGTAATCACAACAAAAATCGCGTTTGTATACAGATTAACTTCTACCTTAATTTTCGGTGAAATTTCTTATAAATTAGATATGTTTTCAAAAACTCCTTAAGCCGCCATATATGTAGTACATCGGTGGTTCGTGGTCTTTGTGTAACACAAGATAAGTTTTAACAGCAGACTCTTCGTTGTTTATACATCGCGCTATCCAGCTCCAACGCGAAGAATGTTCGCATGTAGGCTACTCTAACGTTTACAATCGGACAGTTCTGCGAAGCCTAAGCTTCTCGCTACTACATTCTGCTCTGACATCGATTCCGCCAAGTGTCATTTTTCGATGTTCCGAATACTTTTCAAGTTTCCTTTTACTGTAAATTTGAGCGGTGAATTTTATTTCAGCGATTTCGAAGAACAGTTTATGAACTGTGGTTTGAGTGTGAGAGTATATTATGTGCAACGCTATACGTATACCAACTGGGCATGGCACAGTAGGCTATATACGTGCGCGATATTTACGTTATATATCATAGGCAATCACATGAGCGTGTACACGTGAGAGTGTATATGCTGCGGGAATGGGAGTGCTAACTTCAAGTCGCCTGTTTTGCTTATTTGCATGCACTACGCCAATCACCATATTGATGCGTTCGAACAAACGGTACTTTTGGTGAGAAACTGGTGAATTTGAAAACCAGATTTCTACAAGAAGATTACGTCGAATGGCGACAATTTTTACATAGTTAGAAAGAGAAAAATAATAAGTACAAGGACAATGTATCAAAATCTTCCACCAGACAATTTCTGTAAGCAGGTTCGCAAAAGTAAAGCCTTTGTCTTTCATTTACACATTAAATAAAGTGACATCTTATTTATATATCCATGGATTAGTGATACCGAAAACAACGAGTTCGGAAGTAACATCCTTCTTATGTGGTTCCTCTTCTAGTCGAGGTGATTGTATTTTGTTTAAACCATCATTAAGTTACTCTTTTTTAAATTCCAAGTCAGATCCAGGTGGGAGACTTGTTTTGGTTGATTTAAGCATATGCAAAGACGTCTTTACTTTAGTGAATATTCATGGTCCTAATTCGGACTGTCCCAGTTTCTTTGCCCCACTTATTTTTGGAATTTATGCCTTTGCAAACGTTTATATTGTTATTGGAGGTCGGACTTTAAGTTTGTGTTTAATATCAACTTAGATAAAAAAAAAAATGGCCTGCCCCAAAAAAACTTCAGAGCTAGTTTTCGGTGTTTGGAAGTGATTGTACCTTTCTTTTCATCTGACGTTTGATGTGAAAGAAATCCTCTTAGTTACCACTTTCCATGGAGTTCTAACATCACTCCCGTTTGATACACCATTTCTTTGCATATCTCCCTCATATAGGAAACATTTCCAATTGGGTGTGTTAATGTTCCCGTTCAATCTGAAGGGCGGAGATTGGGCGGTAGGGGAGGGGGCGACTTGAAAAACAAAGCAAATTGGCAAAAGAAATATAATAAAGTCATGATATATATGATTATACGTACTAAGCAAAGAAAAGATCTCTCCGAATGAAGTATTTTGGTTCAGTGATTTACAAGTTTAGTTAAAATTATGGGCGTTATATCGAACTTGATTGTCGTCTTTAATATCAACACATTTCAATATGGGAGTGTATTAAAAAATAGAGTAAATATGAGATACCTAGTAGATGTGTACCTACCCGCATATCAAAGCATGCATGTGTATTATTATTATGATTATTATTATTACTACACCGGTGCTTATATAGCGCAAAATCCCAGGGTTCAATGCGCTTAACAAAACAAATACAAAATACAAAAAATACAATTGAATACACTTAACCATAGGTTTGTTTGAAATGAAACGTCTTTAACGCTGATTTGAAAGTGTTGATAGAGGTAAGGCTTCGAATTTCTGATGGTAACTTGTTCCACAACAACGGTGCGACATGGCTGAAAGCTTGCTCCCTGACTCGCTTGATATATACAGGGCGGTAGCTACTTGGGTATGGGAAAACGTGGCTCCTCGCCATCACTGCCCCGTCTCCATCCCACAAAAACATTAAATCTTCTCCAAATGGCTTACATATCATATCACACCCGCAAAAATGCGTTTACACTATAAAGTAATGTATAGTTAAATGATGTCATCAAACTGCATACCAATTCAAGCCTAATTACACCTTAATCCGCTGACTAGGAAAGAAATCTAACTCCACCACCTCCCCCATCACCGCCATCCCACTCTCCTATCAAGAACGGTGGCTATGAACCTGGCACCATCGACATCACAGTAAGTATTAAGTTCCATGAATAATCTCATGGATTATTTTTGAACATTTCCAGAGAACTTCTTGATCACGATTGTGTCATGAGTTCCATGAACGATAACTTTACCGTCCTCTTTCGTCGCAAAATCTGGTGAGCCGATACCATCAAGAACCGCGTTGACTAAATCAGAAGGAGCAGTTTTTCGAAACTGTGATACGTTCATCAGAAAATCTAACAACAGCTGTCCTTCTTCATTTTCAGGATCGAAGCAACCGGTGATGTCAATAGAAACTGGCATTTGGTGGCTTTCGTATTGAATTTCATTTTTCTCTAACAGTTGTTTGACACTTGAAGAGGTTCTTAAAGAGAATATGGCTTCAGGTAACATCGGGAAACGATCGGAAAACTTCCAGCTTCCAACTTCCAAATTATCTACGAAACAAACGAAATGTGTAAGGTTAAAGGTTAAAGTGATCACATTAACACGCTTTCAGCATTCAAGGTAGAAAGTATGAACCTTTGGACATCTTTTGTTCGTTTTAAACGAACTTGTCTCAATCGGTGTTGTGATAACGACGTGAAGAGAAAGGGGGTTTGGTGGATGCAGCGTCCCTGGTCCGGGCTCAATTAGGGGTAAAGAATGTGTATTGGCGTTTTATTAGTATTTTTTATACCCAACCAGCCTCAAGAACCCACAGATCAATTTGTTGTAAATGAGTCCACCGTGAAAGCTACAACATCGCAAGACATGGGTGAGGTAGATACCGCACTGATATTCCATATTCAGAATTTCATATATGTAAGTAATTCATTTTTAAGTCACGGTAGACTAATGTTTATACATCCAGGTTTCCCTTTGTATAAGTATTAAACCCCCAGGAGGCCAACACTGCATGGTGCAAGGATGCCCCCTTTTATCAGGCAATTGTCCAATTGGTTTCTATGCTAGTGAGAGCTTTCACACGATCGTGTTACTTTGATTTAAAGATCTGTATAAACAGTTGTGGATCACGCAAATGATACGCAGCGCTATGAAGATCTATAGAGTCCCTTTACAACATAGACATATAAATATATGCTTTATAGACGTGACAGTGCACTTTGTTAATAAACTGACGAAGCGTATCAAAGGTGTAAATCGATCAGAGAGTCGCACTGCAAAGATATACCACAAACTTCCATATTCAGAGATGAGTGATGCTTCCTTGAAACATTTATACTAAACTCGTTTTTACATTCTCTAAGTATACGACATACCTGCAGTTAAAGTCAATGCAAGGACGCCCCCTTCAACTAAACAGTCCATTATTTGAGCGATGACCGTGTCTGTTTCACCGAGATAATATATAGAATGAACAGAATTAATCAAATCAAACTGATCACATGCATTCCCTACGGCATTCAGATCCCTGTAGTACTGATCCCAGGTTTTATTCTGCCAATCCCACTTCACTGACAGGAGTCCTCTCTGTGTTACCTTCTCCTTGAATATGGTTAGGCTCTTCTGGTTAGGCTCTACGATAGTACTCAAAACATCAGGGAACTTGGTCATCAGTTTAGAAACGAATCCAAGGGATATTTCACCTTTGACATCAAGCAAAAACAAGAAAAAATGGTGATAATAGTCAAATTGGATAATAACCTCTTCCCTCTCCGTGTCAAAGAACAGATATCTCACGAGAGACTTTTTTTTAAATGTTCTTGGAGAGCAAAGTGAAAAGATTACAATATTAGAACACATGTCACAACATGCATATTGGACCATACATAGTCCTACCACAATAATCCCTCTAATGTAATTTATGCACAGAAGTATAGTTTTGATAAGTTGATGACTGTTAAAACACAGTCTAGCTTGCATATCAACCTGTAAGTACGTGTATATCAATTAAATGTTTACAATGAATGGCAAAATGGCTGCATGTTTTTAAGTTAACATAATGTTTTGGATGAACTATATACGTTTACAATCAATGCCAAAATCGTTTAAGGATGAATGCTGATGAATGTTACTTGTTAACAGAATGTTGTGGTTGAATTATTAAAATTTAAACAACTAACAATGAATTAAAATAAATATTTAGACCTGTACTGAGGAACTAACGTTGTCAATAGTTTAGCCCTGAAAAAGTATTCCAGAAAACTAGCATATTTTAAAAGTATATATATCGAAATGAGGAAAAGCTATAGAAAAATTACTGGCAACTAGAATAAATTTAAAAAGTCTTGGACCGTATCATATAACTATACGGTTTTCATGAGAATTGCAATAAAAATAGTTAATTATTATAAGCCAGAAGTCTAATTGTCTTAATGTTCCCCTGCCGCAATTTGTGTGAGAACATTCAACAGTTGGCTAAACATTGCAAAGAAGATTTGTAAGTGTTGACCATTACTGCCTTCAAAGTGACCAGAAAGCCGGCTCTTGCACAAATGGGGACCAGATCTACCTATCTAGTACGAAATTAATCAAAGTGTTTAATCTGTGGACTATGCATTTGACCCCCACCAATATCAACAGAGTGCTTGTCATCATTAAGGGAGATGAAGATATGCAAACCACGTAGGACTTTCAACTGAGACGCTATTTCTTTTGAAGTTAAATTGTAGTCACAAGCTTTTCAGACTTTTTGACATTATATGACCTTGCTATCTCACCATTGTCTATAAGAGGCCTAGTGTACGTGTGGTCATCAACTGGGATCTACACATCAAGTTGAAACTTCAACCCATATGTACTTTTTGGATTAACACATTTACATTGACATTTATAGATTTTGAATTCTGCTCAAAACTTCAAAACAACCTTGTGCCTCCACCAATTTTTGAACTTCAACCAAGCTGCTCTCGTTTAGTTGTTTAAAAAGTTTTCAGTTTTCAATATCCGCAGTTTCTTCCTGCAGAGTATTATATATTGTCATTGTTACCAATTATGTGGGTAGGAAAGTATATTGTATAATGAAATTCCCTTAACTATATACGATCTGTAAGACGTATGTACTTTCTGCCAAATGATTTTAACTGACATTGTACAACGCCATGTTATATTTAATTGTCTGGAGCTTCTTACATGCACTGTGCTCATATGGGATAACGCCCTCGTCATCAAAAACCGGCAACTAAGGATATTTGGTCTCTCGTGATCATACGCAGTGGCTCTCTCGTTAACTGCATTATCAGAAATTCATTAACGCCCACCCACCCACCCACCCACCTCCTTCCTCGGGAAATTAGCCGTAGATTAGATACACTGAGAATTGTATCGTGAAATCTCTGGCGTATGCCAAGGATTACCATATAACTGATCTTTTCAATCATGTTCCGTAATGAATTATTCACAATGTGATAATTCTCATTTAGCTAAGAAATGCCCTCTTTTTTAGTCCACCAACTCGAATTTAGGTAGGTACAAGTATAATCTTTGTATAATTTTAAAAAAACTGTTTATGGCTTTTGTATGGATTCCCTTGATATCTCCCACATCAAACTTGATAGAATTCATACATGGTCAGATATAACATTCATATAAAGGTATTTCAAGTTTTGGCCAGATATAATACAAAGTTCTCTATTGCCCATATAAAGTTTCATAAGGGCTATATAAAGTTGAACCCTAAAATAATTTATATGAAACTTTATGTTGCTTTTATATGGATTCCCTAATTACTGTATTGGCCACGTCAAATGTATATGTTTAATATGGTCCATATACAAATATCTTGTGAAACTTCCTTTAAGTTCAGTTGAACCTTATTATTAAATTCCCGATGCAACAGCAATATACAAAAGAGATTATACGCATTATATGTAGCCTACCATATAAGGTTGTGCAGTACATGGGTCTGGTTAACAATACTGCACATAGCGATACCGAGATATAACCGGATGCACTGGTTATACAGTAACTAGAAATTAACATAAACTGACAATTTTTAATTGTGTGACTTCTTCTAAGACTTAACTGCAACTCGTTTCATAAAATAAAATAAAAAACCACCAAACACAAACCTTGAGATGATCTTGTTCTGGCAAGTTTAGGCCTAAATGTTTTTCTCTGGACGGATAATGTAAAATACACTCATAACTGACTTGAAATATTGCACTATATGGTAAATTAAAATGAGGTAGCATATTTATAAAAAAAAACATCATCATTTCAAAATACTGAATTGGCAACAACTGCTTTTGCCTTAAATATTATGAAATCATGTTTTTGTTTTTGCAGTACCACTGAATGCAATGTAGTTTAAATGTCATTTATTATCAACATAAAAGAACAATTTGTCTTTAAAACTGACAAGAAGTAGTGAAAATTTTCACGTAAAGCACATGTATCTCTTTTTCAACTGAAAGGTGATTTGAAAATGTTATATATTTGCGGATACTGTGAATTGCATATTGAAATTATAATATGACACATCGGCATAATTTCAGAATAACCCACATCACACAGATCCACGCTGTAGCTGGTTACACAATTTCGATAGGTTTTCTTTTATTCACTTAGACAAATCAACCTACCAAGTATCAAGTCTAGTCATCATGTACATTTTTGAGGCATGGTGTTCTCGTGTGACATTCTCTCATCCACAACTAAGGCAAGCATTACCAAAACAGGGGTTTCAATGCAACGTGAAATGCAACATCTGTGAATATATGAGTAAATGAGAGAATAACACGATTGGTGACTGGAAGACTGTTTATAATATCACATACCCGTTCCGCTCCCGATCTCCATAACCCTAAGAGTTGACTCATTGTCTTGCCTTAGCTTCTGAATCACCAGTTCTGGGAATACTTTATCTGTCCACGATGAGAAAGACTCAAACGTTTTGCTGTATTTCGAAAATACGTGGTAGGCCTCATAATAACGAATATCGTCATCAAGCAAGCGAGGAAGTGATGTGTCCATGATGCTGTTCGGGTAGTTTGTGACCAACTATGAACGCTCAAGATTATAATCAATGCATCGAAATACACGTCGACGCATGTTCATTGCGTTCGTGGATGCCCATTGGTAGTGGTGGTTGCTGGGGGGGGGGGTAGGGGAGTGAAATATGGAAGCATACAAGTGCCATCACATCATAAATGCATGACTTAACAAAATGCAGAAGATCGTTACTTTAAAGACTTACTTAGTTCTCCTTAAAATGCAGCAAATTGTTTGAATGTTTCGTTTCTCGTTCTCCCATGTGCAGCAGAAAGTCACTGCATTGGTATAGAAAAATGACCAGGTGAATTGTGTCAAAATTTGCATAATTATGTTATTTTCATTATTTCAAACATTTCGTGAACTATTACAAAATGTTACTTTTATGTGTGCTTATACATCTGGTGAAGTCACCAGCTTCTTGCAAAATGTTAGTTTTGCGAGTTGATTGGTCTTGAGATCGCAACAAGATTTCATTGAATGGCAGTCACTTTAAAGCTCGACCTGCATAACACTGATGTGCAATTGAAATAATCTCCACAATTCAGCCAGTTGCGTTCCTTGTATATCACCCTACGAAAGATTAAAAGTGCCATCAATTTCACAAAATCTTTTCCCCCAATTTGTTGTCATTTTTGTATAAAATGTTCAGATCACTACAAGAAAATATCTTATAAAAAAAACGGGAAATGGTAAATTGTTTGCGTTTGAGATCTCATCATTGCAACAATGTTCAGTCTACAAAATGTTTGATATGGGACTTCTTTCTAGTGAGCAATTCAACTATTTTCTGGAAATTTATGAAATGACGCCTTATTATATCTCGTCATGTAAACAATTTTCTGCATAATGTTCAATTGCTCACTTCATTCTATGTATATAATTCAACAATTTCCTGAGAATAGATTTGATGCTGTGTCTCGACCATTTACAGTTGAGTCACGTCGCTATGTCTGCTACCTGAACAAAAGTAGTCGTCCCAACTGATATGGATATTACAATCTTCCTCCCATTTAAAGACCGTCCGTGCTTTGCATCAGCCAAACGAGGAGAACATCAATTAAATTAAGTAAAACACTATGCGTTAGGTTTTTTAATTTGAGGATTTCCTCGTTCCTTTGTTATAAAATTGACCGAACATGAAGCCTAGGCCAGTTATTATAGGTCTAAACCTATGTCCACCTATGTCCACGGTTAATGTAATTGTTTAGAGATGCTCCCGCAGGACTAATCAGTAGCCTAGGTCGAGCTTTTGCAACTACAATTGGATATTGCGTTTCCAATTTTCGTGCGTCCCCTATTTTCGTGCAGTTTGCACTTACAATGTTGAGCCCACGCTACATATTTTTGTGCTAGCGTAACCACACGAAAATAGGGGTCACTATCCTATTAGTCTAGGCCAAGACCCTAACTATAGGCCCTAGGCTAGCCTAGCGCAGCCCAAGCGGTATTACATTTCTATGCTCTTTACAAGTTCATCTTTCAGCTGAGCTACAAGTGTAAACAAACCTTAAATCAAAGGTCTCACCATAGATAATATAATGTCCATGTAATTTGTAATTGTGATACTGTAGGCATAGGCCAACCTGTCCATGTGATGTGTTACGCGACACAAGTTAGTAGTTTAGTTACATGCATCCACAGGGAGCTCTAGGTTGTAATATGGTAGCACACACCGTCTATATTGGTATTGGAGGTCGGACTTTAACTTTGCGTTTAATATCAGCTTGGATACAAATAGTGGCCTGCCCCAAATAAACTTAAGAGCTAGCCCTCGGTGTTTGGAAGTGATGGAACCTTTTTTGTTTACCGGACAATTGGCGTAAACGAAACCCTCTTAGTTCCCTCTTTACATGGAGCTCTAACATCACTCCGATTGGACAAACCATTACTCCGCATATCTCCTTCTCATAGGAGAACATTTGCTATGAATATTTCCTAGCGAGGGTATAGGCGTTTCATTTTACTCCTGTAACGCAAAGGATCATTCACAATGTAATTATTCGTATTTTGCTAAAAAGCGGTCTCTTTTTCAGTCTACCAACTTTAATTTGTCAAATTATATAACAGATAGTCGACTTCATAGTGGGCAAACAGGAAGGTTTAAAATATGCGGTGCCCAAACGCTGAGACTTTATTATCCGAGTTATCCAAGTGCTTTGCAAATCACCGTCTACCCAACCATAAATCTGGAAGATTTTCCTTACTCTCATCACCTTTGCTCACGACGGTACACCATCAATATAAACGTTAATGCTTTCATTTGCACTATATGATGCATTATAAGAATTAACCTCTCAACTGCGAATAACCTCTACTAAAAGCAAGGCTCTTACTGACAAAATCTTCTCCCAAAGCACGGGAACAGAAACCTGTCTAGGTAGCCAGGTCCAAGAACCAAGTTAAAATGCATGACCCTTCTTGGTTAAGAAACTACGCCTAGTACTATTAGCTGTTTGGCCATAAAAAGAAGACCAAAATACACAGTTTAAATCCGTCATACATATTCACACGAAAAAATACATTTCTTCGTTTGTCTAAATAAGATGACTTCTTTAGTAAGTATGAAGTTCATTCATGTTTTGATATGGAAGTTTTCGTGTTTTACAAAATATTTACCTATATTGATCTGTGATGATCTTTGACCCCTACATAACATGATTGGTTTTCTCTTTGACATATCACGTATGAACATCATCCAAGCATCAATTTTGGAGTTATATTTTGGAGGAATCGTGTTTACCAGGTTCAGACTTTGCCCTCTGTTGACCTCAAATGACCTTTGATCTAACCACTTTCATAACTAGGCTTCTTGTATTCACCTAGAAAAATCCACATAGCAAGTATCAAGTCCAGTCATCATGTACCGTTTGGAGGGGATGGGGGGGGGGGTGGTGACAGTTGAGCCATTTTCACATTTTGTTTTCAAGGCTACTGAACACAAAAAGAGTCACACGCACAAACTAAAGAGTGTTATGAAGCGTTTACATATTTACCTAAATAAAGAGAGTGACCTTAACCACTAATGAGATAATTAATATTAATGAGCAATAGCCTTGTGAAAAACATTTGAACTTTGGCTCAAATTGCCTCACGAGTGGGGTAACTTGAGCCTATCTATTAGGTAAGTTGAACCAATGAGGGAAAGATGAGCCAGATATATATATATTTTTGATACCAGTTGACACCAATAACTTATTATTCAAACAACACCTGAAGATTTACATTTAACAATAATTGGCGTTTATTACATGCTCATATAATTACACTGGCCTTGAACTGCAAGGGTGCACAAGGAATGCACTTATCAGCACCAGAAGTCACATAATGTCATATCCTTATATTGAATAAACCTCCACAGCAGGTGTCCATTGTTGACTGGAGTAGGTTGACAGTAGGTTTATATAAACTATCCCTAGACCATCCAATTATAGGTGACATTATAACCTCTTATTCTTTACTCAATTTGACCTGTCACTGATTCTCTGTATAAGTGCCCAGAATTAAAATATGTCAAGACTTCTACTTTGCTCAGCCTAGAAAGCTGTTGTTTGTATTTTCTTTACATATTATAAACGTTTGGCTCCAACACTTTTCGACGTAAGCTACAAACTAGTTCTCGCTCCCAAGGACGGCCCTTCCAACATGTCTAACGTAAGCGTCATTGTTATCATTGTAATTCCAGCAGACATTTGGCAAATGATCCTTCGTGCCATGCAAGAAATGAACTGTGCAATCATTGTCAGCAAGTGGGACATTTTTCGCGGGTGTGTAATTCTCGAAATTCAGAGCCTCCTTCCCGTAAGGTCCAGCATGTTGAAGCTTCCTCTACTACTTCCGATTCCTCCAGTTGTGATGGATTATCAGAGAATCCTGAAAATTCCGATGCTCTCCACGTGTTATCTCTGACGACGCCTACTTCCGCTACCAAGCCCCTCTGTGTGATGTTTTTCTTAATGCTGTGCCTGTACGGCTGATGGTAGACATTGGGTCCGGAGTTTCAATCCTCACTGCTGAGATTTTCAATAAGTTCGTTCTGAAAAAGGCTAGAGAAACCTCCGAGGAGACAGTGGGGTTCTTGGTTGTTTCAAACCCATGGTGCTCTACAAAGACAAATCTGTGATAGGAACTTTTTATGTGGTGACCAAATGCACAAATGTCCTCGGTCGTGATCTGATTCAGGCACTACCAATTGATATCACAGTGAGTACTCTTTCATGTTATAATGTACAAAAACAACCACTGATCCAATCAAACATATCTTATATGCCTCTATGGCATCATACAAACATCTCTTTGAGATACATGAGTCAATCAATCCTGTGCATGGTTTTGTCCATACGGTAAAGCTGAAGGAAAATGGTTCACCTGTGCAACAAGAATTACGACGCCTCCCTTTTGCTGTACGTGATAAGGTGACAAATTAATTACGTAATTTAGAGAGTCAAGAAATCATAGAAAAAATTGACTCCTCTGATTGGATCTCACCAGTTGATGTTTCTTGGAAGAAAATGGTAATTTAAGACTATGTGTTGGTTTGCGAGAAGTCAATAAGTCAATAATATTAGATAGATTTCCACTTCCGAAAATTGATGAAATGTTTAGTGAATTTATAAATGTAACGGTTTTCAGTCAACTAGATTTAGTGCATGCATATCACCAATTGGGGCTTCACCATTGGAGCTTTCCTCTGCCCCTTCAGCATTCCAAAAAATGATGAGTACCATTCTTTCTGGTTTAAAAGGAGTTCAATGCTATCTGCGGTTCTACTCAAGCAGAACACGATGCAAACTTGTAAAATATTCTCGCTTGCTTGTCAAAATATCATGTGAAATTGAATTTACAGAAGTGCAAATTTTCAACATCAGAATTACAATGTCTTGGTCACAACATTTCTGCTTAGGTTATAAAGATCGCTGATAAACACACTGCGATTCTCAATGCTTTATTCCAAAAGATTAAAAGTCGTTAAAATCCCTGCTGAATTAGCGGGTTACTTTTCTTAATAAAAACCAAACTTATCAGATATGGTGGAGCCAATGAGGCGTGTCCTACAACAGAATGGTAAATTCGTGTGGAATATTGCTTGCTAATTCTGGTTTTGAAAAATTTAGGCAAGCCTTATGCAGAGATAATATGTTATCTGCATTTGACCCAAATTTAGAAGTTATTGTGACATGTGATGCCTCAGATTATGGGTAAGTGCACGCCATCCATACTCTAATGAAAAATAGTACAGAAGGTACAGTTGAATGTGTCTCTAGGACACTGTCACATGCCGAGCGCAAATATTCAGTGGTTGAAAAGGAAGCCTTGGCTTGCGTTTGGCCATGCGAAAGATGGAATACTTATTTGTGAGGCGTCCATTCCTGTTAGGAACTGATCACCGCGCTTTAACTACACTTCTTGCTAAAGGGTCAGGTCGTTAGTCTCTACGTCTTGCAAGGCGTGTCGCCTTATGAAGTATAATTTTGAAGTACAGTGGAAGCAAGGTACAGATAATATTATAGCTGATGCCCTATCTAGAAACCCAATGTATGCTGATATACAAGATTACGATGATGACGATGAAGTTATTTGACAAATGGCATTAGAAAGGCAACTTACTATAGTAAGCTTATATCAACTGATCAAAGCAAGAGGTTCTTCAGAATACCGTTTTTTTGTTCGTTTTAAACTAACTTTACAGCATAGATTTATAAATATATGTTTTATAGACGTGACAGTGCCCTCTTTGAAAACACTGGGGAGCGGCCTCAATTATATCCACCGTGAAGGCTACAAAGGCGTAAACCAACGCCGCGTTTCAAAGTGGTAAATCGATCAGAGAGTCGCAATGCAATAGTACACCACAAACTTCCATATTCAGAGAAGAGCACTGCTTACTTCCAACATTTACACTAAACACGTCATACCTGCAGTTAAAGTCAATGCAAGGACGCCCCTTCAACTAAACAGTCCAGTAGTTGAGCGATGGCCGTGTCTGTGTCACCGAGATGATAAATAGAATGAACAGAATTAATCAAATAAAAACGATTACATGCATTCCCTTCAGTTTTTAGATCCCTGGAGTAATGATCCCAGGTTTTATTCTGCCAATCCCACTTCACTGACAGGAGTCCTCTCCTTTTTACATTCTCGTTCAATATGGTTAGGCGCTTCTGGTTAGGCTCTACGATAGTACTCAAAACATCAGGGAACTTGGTCAGCAGTTTAGAAACGAATCCACAGTCAATTTCACCTTTGACGAAGAACAAAAGAAATCTAAGAAAGAATTGTGATAATAGACAAATAGGATAATAGCTTCTCCCCTCTCTGTGTCAAAGAACAATATACGGTATCTCACCAGAGACCTTTTTTATATGTTATTTGAGAGCAACGTGACAAGATTACAACATTAGAACACATGTCACAACATGCATACTGGACCACAAATAGCTTATCCTTAGATCACAAGTCCACTGGTTAAGGCAGTGGACTTGTGATCTAAGGATTACAGGTTCGAGCCCTGGCCAGATCATTGCGTTGTGTCCTTGGGCAAGGCACTTTATCTCCATTGCTTCTCTTCACCCAGGTGTATAAATATAGTTGCGTGCGCCGGTTTGTGGTTGCACCCTATGGGAAGTCCCCCATGGGACACGTGGCTGTGGTGCACTGTGGTGCCCCATGAGAGATTGTTTGAATTGTGCACACTTTGGTGGGAAGGTGTGACAAGTTACCAATGACCAGGGTTAAGTAAAGCGCATAGAACTTTCGGATTATGCGCTATATAAATAACGGGGTAATACTACTAATAATAATAATCACAATTACCCTTTTAATGTAATTTATGCACGAAAGTAGTTTTGATAAGTTGAAGACATTAAAACACAGTTCAGAATCAACCTAGTATCATTACATGTTGATGAGTTATATGTTCACAATAAATGGGAAAATCGTTCAAGGACGAGTGGTGCTGAATGTTATTTGTTAACATCATGTTTTGATTGAATTATTAAAATTGACAACTAACAATGAATTAATATTAAGTTTAGACCTGTACTGACGAGCTAAAGTTGTCAATAAGTTAGCCCTAAAGAAGCTTTCCAGAGAATTAAGCATATTTTAATGGTATTTATCCCGACACGAGGAAAAGCTGTTGTAAAACTACTAGCACCTAGCATAAAAAATGTTTTTGTACAATAACATATTAAGACGTTTAGAAGGAAAGTAAAGCGAAATTTATGTTAGAACGATATTGTGTGAATTAGAATGGCAAAAACGTTCTGAACTGTGAAATGATACCATTTGAAACAGGAACCAAACCCATAGTTATTTCAATTAACCAGTAAGCTAATTGGCTTAGTGTTTCCCTGCCGCATTTTATGTATTGCAAACAAAATTTTGACCATTGTTGACCATTACTGCCTTCAAAGTGACCAGAAAGCCGCTTCTTTCACAAAGTTGGACCTAACTATCAAGTAAGAAATTCATCCCAACTTTGGACTATGCTAAACTCAAATGACCTTGACCTCCACCAGTTTCAACAGAGTGCCTTACCTCATGTAGGGAGATGGAGATAAACAAACCACGTAGGACTTTCAACTGAGACGTTCTGTCTTTTGAAGTTTAATTGTAGTCACAAGCTTCTCAGACTTCTTGTCATTACATGACCTTTCATTTTCACCAAGTTCTATAGGGGTATAAGTGTACATCTATATGAAGATTTCTTAAACTCAGTAGTCCAAAGAATATTCAACGCAGATGTTTAATGAGTCGATGCATGAATTCGGCTGTGATCTGCTATAATCTGGTAACTAAATTGTTTAAAACACAACATAAGTTTATAATTAAACAATCAGGAAATCAATGAATGCAAAAGTAAATTAATTAATAAACACATAAATCCAAATCATACAGAATAAATAATCATGTATACAACAGTCAACACATATAGAACGTTATATTAATAAATACACAACTTACATAAAATATTTGGCTTTACATCGGAAAACATTTCTTGTTTGTATACGTTCTTCATATCGACTAAACTCATATAAATGACAAAGACAACCAACGAAAACAAATTTTAAAAAACACACCCTCACGCATGCACACTCACAGTAGCACTGCATCTTTACATCACGCACACTTCGTAACAATACACTGAGAGCGCATTAACACTAGGGTTCTTGCAATCGCTGGGGATCGCCCACCAAGTATGAACCTCAACCCATATGTACTTTTTGGATTAACACATTTACATTGACATTTATAGATTTTGAACTCTGCTCAAAACCTCAAAACAACCTTGTACCTCCACCAATTTATGAAATTCAACAGCAGTACGGTTTGAGGTATCATGTTTTCAGATTTTGAACTATGTCGACCTGAAATGACCTTTGACCTCTGACTAAGAAAAAATTTCAACCATGATGTACTTTTTGAGTTAATTATCGTATTTACAAAGTTTTCAGAAAATGAGTTCTGTTGACTTCTGTGAACATTTGACCTTCACAACATTTTTGTTTTTGTTTCACTCAAGGAGGCGGATCTACACACCGAGTATATATGAAGTACCTCACCGTGTACTGTTTGAGTTAGAGTGAATACAAGCAGGCGTCACACAAATACACACAACACAATATTGATGACATCGACCTGTACATAACGAGTTGTGCAGAAGTTGTGCATAACGTTACAGCTGATACTAGGCATATGTGATACTTTTTTGCTATCTGGAATAGTTTTCAAGATCCGCAGATTCTTCCTGAGATATGAATATTATATATTGTCATGGTTACCAATTATGTGGGTAGGAAAGTATTTTGTATAATGAAATTCCTTAATTATATACGATCAGTCAGACGTATCTTAACTTTCTGCCCGTTGATTTTAACTGATAATGTAAAACGCCATGTTATCTTAATTTGTCTGGAGTTTCTTACATGCACTGTGCTCATATGGGATAACGCCCTCGTCATCAAACTTGTCAACTAAGGCTATTTATCATATGCAGTGGCTCTCTCGTGATCTGCATTATCAGAAATTCATTAACCTCGCCCCCTTCCCCTCCTTCCTCGGGAATTAGTCGTAGCTTAGATACACTGAAATCTCTGGCGTATGCCATGGATTTACTGACATATAAGAGATCTTTTCACTCATGTTCCGCAAAGGATCATTCACATGGGATAATCCTCATTTAGCTAAGAAATGTTCTCGTATTCAGTCCACCAACTCTAATTTCTATTAGGTACAAGTAGAATCTTTGTATACATTTTATAAAACTTTGTTTGTCTTTCATATGGATTCCCTTCCACATTAAACTGGATATAATCCATACGTGGGCCAGATATAACATTCATATAAAAGTATTTCAAGTTTTGGCCAGATATAATTCAAAGTTCTTTATTGCCCATATAAAGTTTTATAAGGGCTATATAAAGTAGAACCCCAAATAATTTATATAAAACTTTGTATGGCTTTCATATGGATTCACAAAATACTGTATTGTCCACGTCAAATGTATATGTTTAATATGATCCATATTCAAAAATCATGTGAAACTTCCTTTAAGTTCAGTTGAACCTTATTATTAAATTCCAGATGCAACAGCAATATACAAAAGCGATTATACGCTTTTTTTTTATATAGCCTAGCATATCAAGTTGTGCAGTACATGGGTCTGGTTAACAATACTGCACATAGCGATACCGAGATATACCCGGATGTACTGGTTATACAGTAACTAGAAATTAACATAAACTGACAATTTTTAATTGTGTGACTTCATCTAAGACTTAACTGCAACTCGTTTAATAAAGTCAAATATAAAACCATCAAACACAAACCTTGAGATGATCTTGTTCTGGCAAGTTTAGGCCTAAATGTTTTTCTCTGGACGGATAATGTAAAATACACTCATTACTGACTTGAAATATTGTACTATACGGTAAACTAATATAAGTTAGCTTATTTATAAAAACATTAACATTTCAAAATACTGAATTGGCAACAACTGCTTTTGTCTTAATTATCATGAAAATATGTTTTCTTTTTGCAGTACAACTGAATGCAATGTAGTGTTAATGTCATTTATAATCAACATGAAAGAATAATTTGAATTTAAACCTGACAAGAATTAGTGAAAGTTATCACTTAATACAGTTACTGTGCATGTTCCAAATGAATATCTCCTTTCCACACAAATTACATATTGAAATTTTAATGTGACACATCGGCTTAATTGCAGAATAACCCTCAGCACAAAGCTCCACGCTGTAGCTGGTTACACAATTTCGATGGGTTGTTGTATTCAATTAGACAAATCAACATACCAAGTATCAAGTCCAGTCATCATGTTTATTTTTGAGGCATGGTGTTTACACGCTCTTGTGACATTCCCTCATCCACAACTAAGACAAGTATTACCAAACCCGGGGGTTTCAATACAACGTGAAATGCTACTTCTGTGAATATATGAGTGGATAACACGATGGATGACTATACGACTCTTTTTAATTTTACATACCCGTTGCGCTCCCGATGTCCATAACCCTAAGAGTTGATTCATTGTCTTGGCTCAGCTTCTGAATGACCAGTTCTGGGAATACTTTATCTGTCCACGATGAGAAAGATTCAACCTTTTTGCTGTGTTTTGCAAATACGTTGAAGGCCCACTATAACGAGTTTCGTCATCAAGCAAGAGAAGAAGTGATGTGTCCATGGTGCTGTTCGGGTAGTTTGGCAACAGCCAGAGCCGTATATATGTAGACAAACGCGGGACGAAGGATTAAAAGTGAAAGCGCTATGCCGCTAGGTTTGTAATTTTGAGGGTTTCTCGATCATTGATTATTCCATTATGATCACATTGAACGAACATTAAACCTAGGCCAGTGGTCGTATCATTTCCCATTTGTCGCTGGTCGGTATATTTCACTATTAAGTAGGGGTGTTTTTGTATTTGTGTAGAATCTAAAACAGTCGTTGTACGTTATAGTCGGGTGGTAAGAACAACTAAAAAGAGTGATATGGAGATAGTAGAGGTGTGAGTACTGAATTAATGATCTCGAAGTATATTATCAAAATGTCGAACTTCTTTGGCAGACACTGCATCACACAATAAAAATAGGAATCCTAGAGTACAATACATAAATAAACAACATATGTACGGTACAACGTAAGCTGTCGAGAATTTTTCAATATTGTTGCAACGTTGCAAAATGTAGCACCACTTTGTATTCAAGCAGCCTACAATTGACCAACAATTCTCAAATCGGTGAGATCTTACTGTTTGAAAAATAGAATAAAAAAAACAAACTTAGATCGTATTATATCAAGAGAGTTATTAAGGCACCCGATACTCATAGCTAGTACAGTAACTACTGTTCATGTTCCTTAACCGTGCATCGTTAACTACTGCGCTGTGATCGTAACACGGTAACATGTATTACAGGTGTTTGGAGGGGGCTGGAAGGCAAGCCTACCCTTTCTTAGAGAACTAAGGTGGAATAAATAGTCTAAACTTGTATGATTTCATATTCTTAGGACTCTTTAGTTCTCGATGATTCTGTCCATAGACGATATATTTTATGTGTATTTACCACATGCATACCTGTGCAAATCTATACATATAAGGTAAGCAGGTTTACAGCCTTTATTATGGAATCACAGCAACATTATATGGAGGTCAATTTGTCATGGTGATGGGATTCTCTTTCCCCAGTGTTTGTACTGTCCCTGGGGGCGGGGGGGGGGGTCGCTTTTCTTGCTGCCAGTTTCTGCTGTATGGCCTTTTCCAGCAAAAGTGGGTAAGTCATGGTTTTAGCGTTTTAGTTTTGGCAATCATTTTTTCTTATTCTTCCTGTGTAGAGTGTTTAAATTCCATGTTAGATTCACATGTGCGTTTATTTTTCGCAGTGAGTATACTGTCAGATTGGTTGGGGAGCACTCTTCTAACTCTTAATCTATCCATGAATCTAGCTCAAAATCTAAATAGTCATGGTGGCAAAAGTTGAATGTACTGGGTAATAGCCCAAGCTATTCAATGGTTGGTAGGACATGTCAGTTGAAAGCGTCTTCCTATTCTCTAGCGGCCTTAAAAAGTGACTAATTTAGTGTGCAAGTCAATTTAGCAATTAATTGTGGTACGACACATGTAACGCGAGAGGCCTTAAGCAGGCACGCAAAAGTAAAGCCTTTGTCTTTCGTTTACAAATTTAGTAATTATCGTCTAGGCCCACAACTCCAATACACTCCTGATCGTTATAGTGGTACCATTCGTATCTCTTTCAACATGCAAAAGTTGGTTGTTCATCTTCGGCGTTGACAGATTTGGAAGTCTTTGGCCTTTCACTTATACATACAGAAAAGTGACATCTTATTTATATCTCCATGGATGAGAGATACTGAAAACAACGAGTTCGGAAGTAACATCTTTCTTACGTGGTTCCTCTTCTAGTAGAGGTGATTGTATTTGACTGAAACCATCATTAAATTACTCTATTTTAAATTCCAAGTCAGATCTAGGGGGAGATTTTTTTTGGTTGATTTAAGAAAATGCAATGACGTCTTTGCTTTAGTGAATATTCATGGTCCTAATTCGGACTGTCCTAGTTTCTTTGCCTCCCTTATTTTGGAAATTAATGCCTTTGCGAACGTTACATTGTAATTGGAGGTCAGACTTTAAGTTTGTGTATAATATCAGCTTAGATAAAAAAAAGAAAGAAAAAAAAGTGGCCTGCCCCAAATAAACTTCAGAGCTAGCATTCGGTGTTTGGAAGTGATGTTACTTTTCTATTCATCTGACGTTTGGTGTGAAAGAAACCCTCTTAGTTACCACTTTCCATGGAGCTCTAACATCACTCCCGTTGGATACACCATTTCTCTGCATATCTCCTTCATATAGGAAACATTTCCAATTGGGTGTGTAAGTGTTCCCCTCAATCTGAAGAGCGGAGATTGGACGGTGGGAGAGCGGGCGTCCTAGTAGATGTGTACATACTCGCATATCAAAGCATGTGTATTATTATTATTATTATTATTTTTACACCGGTGCTTATATAGCGCAAAATCCCAGGTTCAATGAGCTTAACAAAACAAATACAAAATACAATTGAATACACTTAACCACATATTTGTTTGAAATAAAACGTCTTTAACACTGATTTGAAAGTGTTGATAGAGGTAAGGCTTCGTATTTCTGATGGTAACTTGTTCCACAACAACGGTGCGACATGGCTAAAAGATTGCTCTCCGACTCGCTTGATATATACAGGTCGGTAGCTACTTGGGTATGGGAAAACGTGACTCCTCGCCATCAATGCCCCCCTCTCCATCCCACAAAAACATTAAATCTTCTCCAAATGGCTTACATATCATATCAAACCCGCAAAATACGTTTACACTATAGAGTAATGTATAGTTAAATGATGTCATCAAACTGCATATCAATTCAAGCCTAATTACACCTAAATCCGCTGACTAGGAAAGAAATCTAACTCCACCCCCTCCCCCATCCCCGTCATTCCACTCTCACATCAAGAACGGTGGCTATGAACCTGGCACCATCGACATCACAATAAGTATTAAGTTCCATGAATAACCTCATGGACTATTTTTGAACATTTCCAGAGAACTTCTTGATCACGATTGTGTCATCAGTTCCATTTACGATAACTTTACCGTCCTCTTTCGTCGAAAAATCGGGTGAGCCGATACCATCAAGAACCGCGTTGACTAAATCAGAAGGAGCAGTTTTGCGAAACTGTGATACGTGCATCAGAAAATCTAACAACAGCTGTCCTTCTTCATTTTCAGGATCGAAGCAATCGGTGATGTCAATGATAAATGGCATTTGTTTGGTTTCATATTGAATTTCATTTTTCTCTAAAAGTTGTTTGACGCTTGAAGATAATTTTTCAGAGAATATGGCTTCAGGTAACATCGGGAAACGATCGGAAAACTTCCAGCTAGTTAAATAATCTACAAAACAAACGAAATTTGTAAGGTTAAGGTTAAAGTGATCACATTTGAACACGCTTTCAGCATTCAAGATAGAAAGTATGAACCTTTGGACATCTTTTGTTCGTTTTAAACGAACTTGTGTCAATCGGTGTTGTGATAACGACGTAAAGAGATAGGGGTCTGGTGGATGCAGCGACCCTGGTCCAACTCATTTAGGGGTAAAGAAGTGCCCTGTAAATATATATAAAGAATGTGTATTGGCATTTTATTAGTTTTTGTTATTATACCCAACCTGCCTCAAGAACCCACAGATCGATTTGTCGTAATTGAGTCCATCGTGAAAGCTACAACATCGCAAGACAGGTACTTGAGGTAGAGACCGCACTGATATTCCATATTCAGAATTTCATATATGTAAGTAATTCATTTATAAGTCACGGTAGACTAATGTTTATACATCCAGGTTTCCCTTTGTATAAGTATTAAACCTGTGTTGAACATTTTTAAAGGAGGCCAACACTGCATGGTGCAAGGATGCACCCTTTTATTAGGCAATTGTCCAATTGGTTGCTATGCTTGTGGGAGCTTTCACACGATCGTGTTACTTTGATTTAGAGATCTGTATAAACAGTTGAGGATCACGCAAATGATACGCAGCACTATGAAGATCTATAGAGTCCCTTTACAACATAGACATATAAATATATGCTTTATAGACGGGACAGTGCCCTCTGTTAATAAACTGGAGAGTGGCCTCAATTTGATCCACCGTGAAGGCTACGATGGAGCAAACTGACGAAGCATTTCAAATGTGTAAATCGATCAGAGGGTCGCACTGCAATGATATACCACAAACTTCCATATTCAGATATGAGTGATGCTTGCTTGAAATATTTATACTAAACTAGTTTTTACATTCTCCAAGTACACGACATACCTGCAGTTAAAGTCAATGCAAGGACGCCCCCTTCAACTAAACGGTCAAGTAGTTGAGCGATGACCGTGTCTGTTTCTCCGAGATAATATATAGAATGAACAGAATTAATCAAATCAAACTGATTACATGCACTCCCTACGGCATTCAGATCTGTAGTACTGATCCCAGGTTTTATTCTGCCAATCCCACTTCACTGACAGGAGCCCTCTCTGTGTTACCTTCTCCTTGAATATGGTTAGGCTCTTCTGGTTAGGCTCTACGATAGTACTCAAAACATCAGGGAACTTGGTCATCAGTTTAGAAACAAATCCAAGGGCTATTTCACCTTTGACACAAAACAAAAACAAGAAGGGGTGGTGATAATAGTCAAATTGGATAATAAACTCTTCCCTCTCCGTGTCAAAGAACAAGATATCTCACCAGAGTCTCTTTAAAAAAAAATCTTCTTCGAGTGCAAAGTGAAAAGATTACAATATTAGAACACATGTCACAACATGCATAATGGACCATACATAGTCCTACCACAATAATCCCTCTAATGTAATTTATGCACAGAAGTTGATGAATGTTAAAACACAGTCAAGCTTGTATATCAACCTGTAAGTACGTGTATATCAATTAAATGTTTACAATGAATGGCAAAGTGGCTGAATGTGTTTATGTTAACATAATGTTTTGGATGCACTATATACGTTTACAATTAATGGCAAAGTCTTTTAAGGATGAATGATGCTGAATGTTATTTGTTAACAGAATGTTGTGGTTGAATTACTAAAATTTAAACAACTAACAATGAATTAAAATAAATATTTAGACCTGTACTGAGGAACTGACGTTGTCAATAGTTTAGCCCTGAAGAAGTATTCCAGGGAACTAGCATATCTTAAAAGTATATATCTCGAAATGAGGAAAAGCTATACAAAAATTACTGGCAACTAGAATAAAATAAAAAGTCTTGGACCGTAACATATAACTATACGGGTTTTATTAGAATTGCAATAAAAATAGTTCTGGACTGTGAATTATAATTAGCCAGAAGTCTAATTGTCTTAATGTTCCCTGCCGCATTTTGTGTGAAAACATTCGACAGTTGGCTAAACATTGCAAACAAGATTTTTAAGTGTTGACCCTTACTGCCTTCAAAGTGGGTTCTTGTGGTCATCAACGGGGATCTACACACCAAGTTTGAACTTCAACCCATATGTACTTTTTGGATTCACACATTTACATTGACATTTATAGATTTTGAATTCTGGTCAAAACTTTGTACCTTGTACATCACCAATTTATGAACTTCAACCAAGCTGCTCTTTTTGAGTTGTTTACAAAGTTTTCAGAGTTTGACCTATGTCGACCTCAAATGACATTTGACCTCCATTTTTATAACCAAGAGGAATATACTTACCAAGTGAAAATTTCAACCATGATGTACTTTTTGAGTAAATGATCGTATTTACAAAGTTTTCAGAATTTGACCTCTGTTGACTTTTGTGGACTTTTGTGGACATGAAGTACCTCACAATGTACTGTTTGGGTTACAGTGAATACAAGCAGGCGTCACACACATGCCCACACAACACAATATTCAAGACATCGAACTGTACATTGAGTTGTGCAGAATTTGTGCATAACTTTGCAGCTGATACTAGGCCTATGTGGTAATACTGTTTGATATCTTTGATAGTTTTCAATATCCGGAGTCTCTACCTGCAGAGATATGAATATTAGATATTGTCATGGTTACCAATTATGTGGGTAGGAAAGTATAATGTATAATGAAATTCCTTAACTATATACGATCTGTCAGACGCATGTAAACTTTCTGCCAAATGATTTTAACTGACATTGTACAACGCCATGTTATATTTAATTGTCTGGAGCTTCTTACATGCACTGTGCTCATATGGGATAACGCCCTCGTCATCAAAAACCGTCAACTAAAGCTATTTGGTCTCTCGTGATCATATGCAGTGGCTCTCTCGTGAACTGCATTATCAGAAATTCATTAAGCCCCCACCCACCCACCTCCTTCCTCGGGAAATTAGCCGTAGATTAGATACACTGAGAATTGTATCGTGAAATCTCTGGCGTATGCCAAGGATTACCATATAACTGATCTTTTCAATCATGTTCCGTAATGGATTATTCACAATGTGATAATTCTCATTTAGCTACGAAATGCCCTCTTTTTTAGTCCACCAACTCGAATTTTAGTAGGTACAAGTAGAATCTTTGTATAATTTTTTAAAACTTTATATGACATTTATATGGATTCCCTTTGTGTCTTCCACATCAAACTTGATAAAATCTATACATGGTCCAGAAATAACATTCATATAGAGGTATTTCAAGTTTTGGCCAGATATAATGCAAAGTTCTCTATTGCCCATATAAACTTTCATAAGGGCTATATAAAGTAGAACCCAAAAATAATTTATATGAAACTTTATGTTGCTTTGATATGGATCCCCTAATTACTGTATTGGCCACGTCAAATTTATATGTTTAATAAAGTCATTATACAAATATTATGTGAAACTTTCTTTAAGTTCAGTTGAACCTTATTATTAAATTCCAGATGCAACAGCAATATACAAAAGAGATTATACGCATTATATGTAGCCTACCATATCAGGTTGTGCAGTACATGGGTCTGGTTAACAGTACTGCACATTGCGATACCGAGATATAACCGGATGTACTGGTTATACAGTAACTAGAAATTAACATAAACTGACAATTTTTAATTGTGTGACTTCTTCTAAGACTTAACTGCAACTCGTTTAATAAAATAACAAAACGCACCAAACACAAACCTTGAGATGATCTTGTTCTGGCAAGTTTAGGCCGAAATGTATTTTTCTGGACGGATAATGTAAAATACACTCAGTACTGACTTGAAATATTGCACTATATGGTAAACTAATATGAAGTAGCAAAATTTCAAATTATTTCAAAATTTCAAAATACTGAATTGGCAACCACTGCTTTTGCCTGAAATCTTATGAAAATATGTTTTAGTTTTTGCAGTACCACTGAATGCAATGCAGTTTAAATGTCATTTATTATCAACATGAAAGAACAATTTGTCTTTAAAACTGACAAGCATTAGTGAAAATGTTCACTTATTACACATGTATCTCTTTTTCAACTGAAAGATGATTTGAAATGTTATATTTGCAGTTACTGTGAATTACATATTGAAATTTTAATATGACACATCGGCATAATAATAATCCGCAGCACAAAGATCCACGCTGTAGCTGGTTACACAATTTCGATAGGTTTTCTTTTATTCACTTAGACAAATTAACCTACCAAGTATCAAGTCTAGTCATCATGTACATTTTTGAGGCATGGTGTTTCCAAGCTCGTGTGACATTCTGTCATCCACAACTCAGGCAAGCTTTACCAAAACAGGGGTTTCAATGCAACGTGAAATGCAACATCTGTGAATATATAAATGAGAATAACACGATTGGTGACTG
>KN883010.1:143328-155670 GCA_000934455.1 Apostichopus parvimensis
TCATTAAGCCCCCACCCACCCACCTCCTTCCTCGGGAAATTAGCCGTAGATTAGATACACTGAGAATTGTATCGTGAAATCTCTGGCGTATGCCAAGGATTACCATATAACTGATCTTTTCAATCATGTTCCGTAATGGATTATTCACAATGTGATAATTCTCATTTAGCTACGAAATGCCCTCTTTTTTAGTCCACCAACTCGAATTTTAGTAGGTACAAGTAGAATCTTTGTATAATTTTTTAAAACTTTATATGACATTTATATGGATTCCCTTTGTGTCTTCCACATCAAACTTGATAAAATCTATACATGGTCCAGAAATAACATTCATATAGAGGTATTTCAAGTTTTGGCCAGATATAATGCAAAGTTCTCTATTGCCCATATAAACTTTCATAAGGGCTATATAAAGTAGAACCCAAAAATAATTTATATGAAACTTTATGTTGCTTTGATATGGATCCCCTAATTACTGTATTGGCCACGTCAAATTTATATGTTTAATAAAGTCATTATACAAATATTATGTGAAACTTTCTTTAAGTTCAGTTGAACCTTATTATTAAATTCCAGATGCAACAGCAATATACAAAAGAGATTATACGCATTATATGTAGCCTACCATATCAGGTTGTGCAGTACATGGGTCTGGTTAACAGTACTGCACATTGCGATACCGAGATATAACCGGATGTACTGGTTATACAGTAACTAGAAATTAACATAAACTGACAATTTTTAATTGTGTGACTTCTTCTAAGACTTAACTGCAACTCGTTTAATAAAATAACAAAACGCACCAAACACAAACTTTGAGATGATCTTGTTCTGGCAAGTTTAGGCCGAAATGTATTTTTCTGGACGGATAATGTAAAATACACTCAGTACTGACTTGAAATATTGCACTATATGGTAAACTAATATGAAGTAGCAAAATTTCAAATTATTTCAAAATTTCAAAATACTGAATTGGCAACCACTGCTTTTGCCTGAAATCTTATGAAATATGTTTTAGTTTTTGCAGTACCACTGAATGCAATGCAGTTTAAATGTCATTTATTATCAACATGAAAGAACAATTTGTCTTTAAAACTGACAAGCATTAGTGAAAATGTTAACTTATTACACATGTATCTCTTTTTCAACTGAAAGATGATTTGAAATGTTATATTTTGCAGTTACTGTGAATTACATATTGAAATTTTAATATGACACATCGGCATAATAATAATCCGCAGCACAAAGATCCACGCTGTAGCTGGTTACACAATTTCGATAGGTTTTCTTTTATTCACTTAGACAAATTAGTATCAAGTCTAGTCATCATGTACATTTTTGAGGCATGGTGTTTCCAAGCTCGTGTGACATTCTGTCATCCACAACTCAGGCAAGCTTTACCAAAACAGGGGTTCAATGCAACGTGAAATGCAACATCTGTGAATATATAAATGAGAATAACACGATTGGTGACTGGAAGACTGTTTATAATTTTACATACCCGTTCCGCTCCCGATGTCCATTACCCTAATAGTTGACTCATTGTCTTGCCTTAGCTTCTGAATTACCAGTTCTGGGAATACTTTATCTGTCCACGATGAGAAAGACTCAAACGTTTTGCTGTATTTCGCAAATACGTTGAAGGCCTCATTATAACGAATATCGTCATCAAGCAAGCGAGGAAGTGATATGTCCATGATGCTGTTCTGGTAGTTTGTGACCAACTATGACCGCTCAAGATTATAATCAATGCATTGAAATATACGTCGACGCATGTTCATTGCGTTCGTGGATGCCCATTGGTAGTGGTGGTTAGGGGGGGGGGGGATTAAATATGAAAGCATAAAAGTGCCATCACATCATAAATACATGGCTTAACAAAATGCAGAAGATCGTTATTTTAAAGACTTACTTAATTCTCCTTTAAATGCAGCAAATTGTTTGAATGTTTCGTTTCTCGTACTCCCAAGTGCAGCAGAAAATCACTGCATTGGTTAAGAAAATTGACCAGGTAAATTGTGTCAGAATTTGCATAATTTTGTTATTTTGATTATGTCAGATATTTCGTGAAATATTACTAAATGTTAGTTTGATGTGTGCTAATACATTTGGTGAACTCACCAGCTTCTTGCGAAATGTTATAGTTTTGCGAGTTGATGGTTCTTGGGATCGCAACAAGATTTTATTGAATGTCACATTAAAGTCACATTAAAGCTCGACCTGCCAACACTGATGTGCAATTGAAATAATATCCACAATTCAGTCAGTTGCGTTCCTTGTATATCACCCTACGAAAGATTAAAAGTGCCATCAATTTCACAAGATCTTTTCCCCCAATAAGTTGACATTTTTGTGTAAAATTTTCAGATTACTACAAGAAAATATCTTATAAAAAAAAAGGGAAATGGTGAATTGTTTGCGTTTGAGATCTCATCATTGCAAAAATGTTCAGTCTACAAAATGTTTGATATGTGACTTCATTCTAGTAAGCAATTCAACTATATTCTGAAAATTTATGAAATGACGACTTATTATATCTCGTCATGTAAACAATTTTCTGCATAATGTTCAATTGGTTACTTCTTTCTAAGTATATAATTCAACAATTTCCTGACAACTGATATGATGCTGTGTCTAAACCATTTACAGTTGAGTCACGTCGCTGTGTCTGCTACGGTACCTGAGCAAATGTAGTCGTCCCAACTGATATGGATATTACAATCTTCCTCACATTTAAGGACCATCCGCGCTTCGCATCAGCCAAACGAGGAGAACATCAATTAAATTAAGTAAAAGCGCTATCAGTTAGGTTTTTTAATTTGAGGATTCCTCGTTCATATGTTATTACATTGACCGAACATGAAGCCTAGGCCAGTTATTATACGTCTAAACCATTGTCCACGTTTAATGTTATTGTTAAGAGATGCTCATGCAGGACTAACCAGTAGCATTTACAACTAACATAGGATATCACGTTTCCCTATTTCGCGCGTCCCCTATTTTCGTGCAGTTTGCAGATGCAATGTTGAGCCTATGCTACATCTTTTCTATGCTAGCGTAACTGCACGAAAATAGGGGTATAAGCCTAGGCCATTTCCATAACTATAGACCCTAGGCTGTCCTAGCTTAGGCCAAGCGGTATTAGCGGTATTTCCATGCTGTTTACAAGTTCATCTTTCAGCTGAGCTATAAGTGTAAACAAAACTTATATCAAAGGTCTCACCATAGAAAATATAATGTCCATGTAATTTGTAATTGTGATACTGTAGGAATAGGCCAACCTGTCCATGTGATATGTGTTACGTGACACAAGTTAGTAGTTTAGTTACATACATCCGCAGGGAGCTCTGGGTTGTAATATGGTAGCACACACCGTCTATATTGTTATTGGAGGTCGGACTTTAACTTTGCGTTTAATATTAGCTTGGATAAAAAAAAATAGTCGCCTGCCCCAAATAAACTTCAGAGCTAGCCCTCGGTGTTCGGAAGTGATGGAACATTTTTGTTTATCGGACGTTTGGTGTGAAGGAAACCCTCTGAGTTCCCTCTTTACACGGAGCTCTAACATCACTCCGATTGGACAAACCATTACTCCGCATATCCTTTCACATGGGAGAACATTTGCTATGAATATTTCCTAGCGAGGGTGTAGATGTTCCATTTTACTCCTCTTCCGCAAAGGATCATTCACAATGTAATTATTCGTATTTTTCTAAAAAGTGGTCTCTTTTTCAGTCTACGAAGTCTAATTTCTCAAATTATATGACAGATGACAGTCGACATCATAGTAGGCAAAATGGAAGATTTAAAATATGCTGAGACTTTAGTATCTGTGTTCTCCAAGTGCTATGAAAATCACCGTTCCCCCCCCCCCCCACCATAAATCTGGAAGATTTTCCTTACTCTCATCACTTTTGATCACGACGGTACACCATCAATATAAACGTTAATGCGATCATTTGCACTATATGATGCATTATAGGAATTAACTTCTCAACTGTGAATAACCTCTACTAAAAGTAAGGCTCTTACTAACAAATCTTCGCTTAACCAAAGCACGGGAATAGAAACCGGTCTAGATTGCCAGGTCTAAGAACCAACTTAAAATGCATGACCCTTCTTGGTTAAGAAAATTCGCCTAGTACTATAGCTGTTTGGCTATAAAAGCGGACCAAACTACACAGTTTAAATCCGTCATGCATATACAGACGAAAAAAATACCGTTCTTCGTTGGCTGAATAAGGTGACTTCTATAGTAAGTATAAGGTTCATTCAAGTTCTGATATTGAAGTTTTCGTGTTTTACAAAGAATTTTTCTGTATTGATCTGTGATGATCTTTGACCGCTGCATAACATGATATGTTTTTTTTTCTCATATCACTTATGAACATCATCCCAGATTTCAATTTTGGAGTTATATTTTAGAGCAATCGTGTTTACCAGGTTCAGACTTCGTCCTCTGCTGACCTCAAATGACCTTTGATCTAAGCAATTTCAGAACAAGGCTTCTTGTATTCACCTAGACAAATCCACATAGCAAGTATCAAGTCCAGTCATCATGTACCGTTTGGAAGGGGGGGGGGGGGGGGGGGGAGGTGATAGTTGAGCCATTTTTCACATTTTTTTTCAAGGCTACTGAACACAAAAAGAGTCACACGCACAAACTAAAGAGTGTTATGAAGAGTTTACATATTTATCTAAATAAAGAGAACTTAACCACTATTAGATAATTAGTATTAATGAGCAATAGCCTTGTGAAAACATTGAACTTTGGCTCAAATTGCCTCACGGGTGGGGTAACTTGAGCCTATCTATAAGGTATTTGAACCAATGGGGGAAAGATGAGCCAGATATCTCTTTTTGTTACCAGTTGACACCAAAAATTTATTATTCAAACAACACCTGAAGATGAACAATTAACAATATTTGGCGTTTATTACATGCTCATATAATAATACTGGCCTTGAACTGCAAGGGTGCACAAGGAATGCACTTATCAGCACCAGAAGTCACATAATGTTATATCCTTATATTGAATAAACCTCCACAACAGGTGTCCATTTTTGACTGGAGTGAATTGACAGTAGGTTTACATAATCTATCCCTAGACCATCCAATTATAGGTGACATTATAACCTCTTATCCTACTCAATTTGACCTGTCACTGATTCTCTGTATAAGTGCCCAGAATTGAAACATATCAAGACTTCTACTTTGCTCAGCCTAGAGAGCTATGGTTCGTATTTTCTTTACATATTATGACCATTTGGCTCAAACGCTTTTCGACGTAAGCCACAAACTAGTTCTCGCTCCCAAGGACGGCCCTTCCAACATGTCCAACGTAGGCGTCATTGTTATCATTGTAATTCCAGCAGACCTTTTGCAAATGATCCTTCGTGCCATGCAAGAAATTAACTGTGCAATCATTGTCAGCAAGTGGGACATTTTTCGCGGGTGTGTAATTCTCGATATTCAGAGCCTCCTTCCCGTGAGGTCCAGCATGTTGAAGCTTCCTCTACTGCTTCCGATTCCTCCAGTTGTGATGGATTATCAGAGAATCCTGAAAATTCCGATGCTCTTCACGTGTTATCTCTGACGACGCCTACTCCCGCTGCCAAGCCCCTCTGTGTGATGTTTTTCTTAATGCTGCGCCT
Source organism: Apostichopus parvimensis (assembly GCA_000934455.1). Taxonomy (NCBI): domain Eukaryota; kingdom Metazoa; phylum Echinodermata; class Holothuroidea; order Aspidochirotida; family Stichopodidae; genus Apostichopus; species Apostichopus parvimensis. The sequence continues at coordinate 148,983 of KN883010.1, forward strand.
GTACGGCTGATGGTAGACATTGGGTCCGGAGTTTCAATCCTCACTGCTTTCAATAAGTTCTTTCTGAAAAAGGCTCTAGAGAAACCTCCGAGGAGACAGTGGCTATCTTCTTTTACGCAACATGAAAGTGAGGTTCTTGACTGTTTCAAACCCATGGTGCTCTACAAAGACAAATCTGTGATAGGAACTTTTTATGTGGTGACCAAATGCACAAATGTCCTCGGTCGTGATCTGATTCAGGCACTACCAATTGATATCACAGTGAGTACTCTTTCATGTTATAATGTACAAAAACAACCACTGATCCAATCAAACATATCTTATATGCCTCTATGGCATCATACAAGCATCTCTTTGAGATACATTAGTCAATCAATCCTGTGCATGGTTTTGTCCATACGGTAAAGCTGAAGGAAAATGGTTCACCTGTGCAACAAGAATTACGACGCCTCCCTGTTGCTGTACGTGATAGGGTGACAAATTAATTACGTAATTTAGAGAGTCAAGAAATCATAGAAAAAATTGACTCCTCTGATTGGATCACACCAGTTGATGTTTCTTGGAAGAAAATGGTAATTTAAGACTATGTGTTGATTTGCGAGAAGTCAATAAGTCAATAATATCAGGTAGATTACCACTTTCAAAAATTGATGAAATGTTTAGTGAATTTATAAATGTATCGGTTTTTCAGTCAACTAGATTTAGTGCATGCATATCATCAATTGGGGCTTCACCATTGGAGCTTTCCTCTGCCCCTTCAGCATTTCAAGAAATGATGAGTACCATTCTTTCTGGTTTAAAAGGAGTTCAATGCTATCTGCGGTTCTACTCAAGCAGAACACGATACAAACTTGAAAAATGTTCTCGCTTGCTTGTCAAAATATCATGTGAAATTGAATTACAATGTCTTGGTCACAACATTTCTGCTCAGGGTATAAAGATTGGTGATAAACACACTGCGATTCTCAATGCTCAATTCCAAAAACTTAAAAGTCGTTAAAATCCCTGCTGAATTAGCGGGTTACTTTTCTTAATACAAACCAAACTTAACAGATATGTTGGAGCCAATGAGGCGTGTCCTACAACAGAAAGGTAAATTCGTGTGGAATATTGCTTGCTAATTCTGGTTTTGAAAAATTTAAGCAAGCCTTATGCAGAGATAATATATTATCTGCATTTGACTCAAATTTAGAAGTTATTGTGACATGTGATGCCTCAAATTATGGGTTAGTGCACGCCATCCATACTCATATGAAAAATAGTACAAAAGGTACAGTTGAATGTGTCTCTAGGACACTGTCATATGCCGAGCGCAAATATTCAGTGGTTGAAAGGAAGCCTTGGCTTGCGTTTGGCCATGCGAAAGATGGAATACTTATTTGTGGGGCGTCCATTCCTGTTAGGGACTGATCACCGCGCTTTAACTACACTACTTGTTAAAGGGTCAGATCGTTAGTCTCTACGTCTTGCAAGGCGTGTCGCCTTATGAAGTATAATTTTGAAGTACAGTGGAAGCAAGGTACAGATAATATTATAGCTGATGCCCTATGTAGAAACCCAATGTATGCTGATATACAAGATTACGATAATGACGATGAAGTTATTTGACAAATGGCATTAGAAAGTCAAATTACTATAGTAAGCTTAGATCAGTAAGCTTAGTAACTTTCTATTTTCTACTTCTGTGAAAATATGAGTGGATAACACGATGGATGACTATACGACTCTTTTTAATTTTACATACCAGTTCCGCTCCCGATGTCCATAACCCTAGTTGATTCATTGTATTGGCTCAGCTTCTGAATGACCAGTTCTGGGAATACTTCATCTGTCCACGATGAGAAAGATTCAACCTTTTTGCTGTGTTTTGCAAATACTTTGAAGGCCCCACTATAACGAGTTTCTTCATCAAGCAAGAGGAGAAGTGATGTGTCCATGATGCTGTTCGGGTAGTTTGGCAACAGCCAGAGCCGTATATATAGACTAATGCGGGACGATGGTTTAAAAGTGAAAGCGCCATGCCGTTAGTTTTGTAATTTTGAGGATATCTCGCTCATTGATTATTCCATTATTAACACATTGACTGAACATGAATCCAAAGCCAGTGATCGTATCATGTCCCCTTCGTCGCTGGTCGGTATATTTCACTATTAAGTAGGGGTGTTTTTGTATTTGTGTAGAATCTAAAACAGTCGTTGTACGTTATAATCGGGTGGCAAGGACAACTAAAGTGAGTGATATGGATATAGTAGAGGTGTTCTTTAATGGAATGTTTTGGAGTGGAGTACTGAATTAATGATCTCGAAGTATATTATCAGAATGTCGACCTTCTTTGGCAGACAGTGCACCACACAATAAAAATAGGAATCCTAGAGTACAATACATAAAATATACAACATATGTACGGTACAACGTAAGCTGTCGAGAATTTTTCAAGATTGTTGCAACGTTGCAAAATGTAGCACCACTTTGTATTCAAGCAGCCTACAATTGACCAACAATTCTCAAATCGGTGAGATCTTACTGTTTGAATGCGGGTCAAGATCATTGATTCGTCCTAGTCGAGTACGACCGAGTAAAGCCAAACAGGTACACGATAAATATCTTAGACAAAGTCAAGTGTTGCAACTACAACTGAAGATGACGTCAGAGAAAATTGTATACGAGGATACAAAACGATGACTTCTATCGAAACGTTTCAGGTAAAGACATTACAATACCTTCTTCTCTGCCACGCTCTGCTACCTATAAACTATGGTCAATAAAAGTGGAGCACATCCATACATGTTGCAAACAAGTTAAGGAACGCCATCTATTTCACAACGTTAGGATAATATCACTGTATCAAGGAAAATATCAGCATTTAGAAGCCAATATCAACATACTAATATTAAAATCAATATATGTTTCATTATATATTATTATTTCATATGAATGTTAGAAATAATATCAATATCAGCATGTCGAGAGTTGTTTAGATATTGCACAATCTGTCCTATTATCAAGACAAGAGTTTTATCATGAGAAATGCCCGTTATACCGTTGAAGCTGAAGCATTCTTCTTCACAGATTATCTGACTCTAGAGGATTTAGAGGAGAAGAGGAAATGGGCGTCTAAAGTCACTGAACTCGACAACGATGGCACCCGCTTAGGTTTTCAGGGAGAAGTTTGGAGGGGGCTGTAAGGCAACCCCACCCTTTCTTAGAGAACTAAGGTGGAAGAAATAGTCTAAACTTGTATGATTTCATATTCTTAGGACTCTTTAGTTCTCGATGATTCCGTCCATAGACGATATATTTTATGTGTATTTACCACATGCATACCTGTGCATTTCTATACAAATAAGGTAAGCAGGTTTACAGCCTTTATTTTGGAATCAGAGCAACATTATATGGAGGTCAATTTGTCATGGTAATGGGATTATTTTTCCCCAGTGTTTGTACTGTCCCTGGGGGCGGGTTCGCCTTTCTTGGTGCCAGGTTCTGCTGTATGGCCTTTCTAGCAAAAGTGGGCAAGTCATGCTTTTAACCTTTTTTGCTTTGGCAATAATTTTGTCTCATTCTTCCTGTATAGAGTGTTTAAATTCCATGTTAGATTCACATGTGCGTTTATTTTTCGCAGTGAGTACTGTCAGATTGGTTGGGAGCACTCTTCTAACTCTTGGTAATAAAGAAATCTAACTCCACCCCTCCCCCATCCCCGCCATCCAACTATCCTATTAAGAACGGTGGCTATGAACCTGGCACTATCGACATCACAGTAAGTATTAAGTTCCATGAATAATCTCATGGACTATTTTTGAACATTTCCAGAGAACTTCTTGATCACGATTGTGTCATCAGTTCCATGAACGATAACTTTACCGTCCTCTTTCGTCGAAAAATCTGGTGAGCCGATACCATCAAGAACCGCGTTGACTAAATCAGAAGGAGCAGTTTTGCGAAACTGTGATACGTGCATCAGAAAATCTAACAACAGCTGTCCTTCTTCATTTTCAGGATCGAAGCAATCGGTAATGTCAATAGAAACTGGCATTTGGTGGCTTTCGTATTGAATTTCTTTTTTCTCTAACAGTTGTTTGACACTTGAAGAGGATCTTTCGGAGAATATGGCTTCAGGTAACATCGGGAAACGATCGGAAAACTTCCAGCTAGTTAAAAAATCTACAAAACAAACGAAATGTGTAAGGTTAAAAGTTAAAGTGTTTACATTAACACTCTTTCAGCATTCAAGGTAGAAAGTATGAACCTTTGGACATCTTTTGTTCGTTTTAAACGAACTTGTCTCAATCGGTGTTGTGATAACGACGTAAAGAGATAGGGGTCTGGTGGATGCAGCGACCCTGGTCCAACTCATTTAGGGGTAAAGAAGTGCCCTGTAAATATATATAAAGAATGTGTATTGGCATTTTATTAGTTTTTGTTATTATACCCAACCTGCCTCAAGAACCCACAGATCGATTTGTCGTAATTGAGTCCATCGTGAAAGCTACAACATCGCAAGACAGGTACTTGAGGTAGAGACCGCACTGATATTCCATATTCAGAATTTCATATATGTAAGTAATTCATTTTTAAGTCACGGTAGACTAATGTTTATACATCCAGGTTTCCCTTTGTATAAGTATTAAACCCCTTTTTAAAATTCTTAAAGGAGGCCAACACTGCATGGTGCAAGGATGCCCCCTTTTATTAGGCAATTGTCCAATTGGTTTCTATGCTTGTGAGAGTTTTCACACGATCGTGTTACTTTGATTTAGAGATCTGTATAACAGTTGAGGATCACGCCAATGATACGCAGCGCTATGAAGATCTTTAGAGTCCCTTTACAGCATAGACATATAAATATATGCTTTATAGACGTGACAGTGCCCTCTGTTAATACACTGGAGAGCAGCCTCCATTTGATCCACCGTGAAGGCTACGATGGAGCAAACTGACGAAGCGTTTCAAAGGTGTTAATCGATCAGAGAGTCGCACTGCAAAGATATACCACAAACTTCCATATTTAGAGATGAGTGATGCTTGCTTGAAACATTTATACTAAACTCGTTTTTACATTCTCCAAGTATACGACATACCTGCATTTAAAGTCAATGCAAGGACGCCCCCTTCAACTAAACAGTCCAGTAGTTGAGCGATGACCGCGTCTGTTTCACCGAGATAATATATAGAATGAACAGAATTAATCAAATCAAACTGATTACATGCACTCCCTACGGCATTCAGATCCCTGTAGTACTGATCCCAGGTTTTATTCTGCCAATCCCACTTCACTGACAGGAGCCCTCTCTGTGTTACCTTCTCCTTGAATATGGTTAGGCTCTTCTGGTTAGGCTCTACGATAGTACTCAAAACATCAGGGAACTTGGTCATCAGTTTAGAAACAAATCCAAGGGCTATTTCACCTTTGACACAAAACAAAAACAAGAAGGGGTGGTGATAATAGTCAAATTGGATAATAAACTCTTCCCTCTCCGTGTCAAAGAACAAGATATCTCACCAGAGTCTCTTTAAAAAAAAATCTTCTTCGAGTGCAAAGTGAAAAGATTACAATATTAGAACACATGTCACAACATGCATAATGGACCATACATAGTCCTACCACAATAATCCCTCTAATGTAATTTATGCACAGAAGTTGATGAATGTTAAAACACAGTCAAGCTTGTATATCAACCTGTAAGTACGTGTATATCAATTAAATGTTTACAATGAATGGCAAAGTGGCTGAATGTGTTTATGTTAACATAATGTTTTGGATGCATTATATACGTTTACAATTAATGGCAAAGTCTTTTAAGGATGAATGATGCTGAATGTTATTTGTTAACAGAATGTTGTGGTTGAATTACTAAAATTTAAACAACTAACAATGAATTAAAATAAATATTTAGACCTGTACTGAGGAACTGACGTTGTCAATAGTTTAGCCCTGAAGAAGTATTCCAGGGAACTAGCATATCTTAAAAGTATATATCTCGAAATGAGGAAAAGCTATACAAAAATTACTGGCAACTAGAATAAAATAAAAAGTCTTGGACCGTAACATATAACTATACGGGTTTTATTAGAATTGCAATAAATATAGTTCTGGACTGTGAATTATAATTAGCCAGAAGTCTAATTGTCTTAATGTTCCCTGCCGCATTTTGTGTGAAAACATTCGACAGTTGGCTAAACATTGCAAACAAGATTTTTAAGTGTTGACCCTTACTGCCTTCAAAGTGGGTTCTTGTGGTCATCAACGGGGATCTACACACCAAGTTTGAACTTCAACCCATATGTACTTTTTGGATTCACACATTTACATTGACATTTATAGATTTTGAATTCTGGTCAAAACTTTGTACCTTGTACATCACCAATTTATGAACTTCAACCAAGCTGCTCTTTTTGAGTTGTTTACAAAGTTTTCAGAGTTTGACCTATGTCGACCTCAAATGACATTTGACCTCCATTTTTATAACCAAGAGGAATATACTTACCAAGTGAAATTTTCAACCATGATGTACTTTTTGAGTAAATGATCGTATTTACAAAGTTTTCAGAATTTGACCTCTGTTGACTTTTGTGGACTTTTGTGGACATGAAGTACCTCACAATGTACTGTTTGGGTTACAGTGAATACAAGCAGGCGTCACACACATGCCCACACAACACAATATTCAAGACATCGAACTGTACA
>KN883011.1:8846-22070 GCA_000934455.1 Apostichopus parvimensis
AAATGATCAAATTTGGCCCAAAAATTACGTATCTCAAATTTCAGTTGGGATGCACGTTTCGGATTCCCGTAGCTCATAAGCTGCTTTTCTTGAAGTTAAATGTGGCATTGAATGGAATTTTAGGCTCTCTAAATATTTAAATAATATTCGAAAAATCTTTCATAATAATGCTCTACTTTTGCAACAACGAGACGGAATATGAGATTATACTTGACTGGCAGGTAATCAGAAGGGCGCCATCGAACCCACAAATGATTTTGAAAAGAAATAAAAAAGTCACGAATTTGGCCAAAATTGAGAAAAATCATAAGGGTATAGCCTTACAAAATGATCAAATTTGTCCCAAAAATGACATATCTCAAATTTCAGTTGGGATGCACGTTTCGGATTCCCGTAGCTGATGAGCTGCTTTTCTTGAAGTTAAATGTGGCATTGAATGGAATTTCAGGCTCTCTAAATATTTAAATAATATTCGAAAAATCTTTCATAATAATGCTCTAGTTTTGGAACAACGAGACGGAATATGATATTATACTTGACTGGCAGGTAATCAGAAGGGCGCCATCGAACCCACAAATGATTTTGAAAAGAAATAAAAAAGTCACGAATTTGGCTAAAATTGAGAAAATCTTAAGGGTATAGCCTTACAAAATGATCAAATTTGTTTCTCCTAGGGTTACATTAAAGTTAACAATTTCACCAGTTGTCACATCAGTCACACGACAGATGAGAGCGACATTTTCTCCTTCAAATGTGACCTCATTTATGCCTGGGTCTTCTGGTCCAAAAGTTAGTTCTGCCAACGCGACGGGGAGTAAAGAATCGACGACCAATAAGATTGCGATTAGAGTTACGTAATTATTAGATCTTCTTGGTGTCATGTTGATGAAATACTGAACTCAAGCCTATGTTCTTATATTATCTCTCCTTTACATGAGAGGTGAAAAATATCAAACACGCTGTGATAAAACTCCCATTTAGAATTTTAATCAAGTACGTTATTCCTTCAGGAAAAGTTTGTTAATGTACCGTAATCAATCATGTAGTTCCAGGCTACATAAATTAAATGAAAATGATACCTATGGTGTTATAGTCTTGAAGTTATAGTTGAGAAGTACGGTTGTTGTTTATAGCTATAGTCACGTCACAGATTTGGGTTACCAGCGTATAAGCAACGCCATCATACACCACTAAGTAAGTTATCCGGTTTAAATCATTTGGCGTTGTTCATGAGGTGAAACTACGATGACCAAACGATTAGAGAAAATATTGTCGCGTTTTGTTCAACAAAATATTTTTGTTCTCTTCAAGTGATAATAGTATGTGCCAAAAATCTTACAGTTTTTAAGTTGGTTCTACTTCGAAAGCACCGAAATTTGTAAAGCCTTGCAAATATAACAAGAACTACTCTCCAATGAACCAACACCGTTAGTTATTGTAATAATTCATTGAGGTGTCCAACGTCAAATATTGATATCGTTACTCCTGGCATAAAACTTATTTTGAATGGTGTCTATATACCTACTAACTGCGTGGACGCATGTGATTACTTCCTCAAGGAAAACTTTTTCTATAACATATACACTATGTATGGGTTATGTACGTATAATTCAGGATTGATTCTCTACATGCACGGATGGGTTTATAATGAGCTGAGGGCATTTCATTGGAGAGTGACGACAAAGAAGCTATTATTGTTTGCCTGTTTATGTTTACGTTTAAGCAGTTTTTGTTTGGACCCTTACAATCTTTTTTTATAAAACTTTATGTTGGTAACCATATGTTCTTTTTTGACTAGTTTAGGATAATCAAATTAATGCACCGATCTTCTTACTAAATTCTAGCAAAATTATTCATTAATACCAAAATTAATACCCATGTGGTACAAAAACTTACACAATATTAAAAGAAATTATTTCTTAATTAGATTTTAATTCACACCTACCAAGTACCAAGTACTAAAACATAGAATTCTTTATATTTTAAGCCTTGTAGTATGTACATAAAACATCTTTGTGAATAAAGGTGGGGGTTCGGGAGGAGGTCTCGGGGAGGGGGCGGCTCGGGGTGGGCAGGTGACGACTTGGCTTCTTTAAGTTATGATCACAAAAATTGTCAGACATTTAAGCAGGCTGTTAGAGGACATTAATTTTTTATCTTTGCTTTTAAGATTTCATAGGTAGTATAAACATTTCTTCCATATAGCACAAGTTGAATCTTGAAATTACATCTGCTCTCCCCTTAATATACCCTAAGTTGTTCTCCAACGTAGCTCCGGTAAATTTACCCACCAAACGGGATTTTTTTACCGATTGGACGTCACTTTTAGTTGTTTCCATTGTTTGAATGATTGTTTATGTTTATACAGTTTCAGATCTATTAACCGTCACCAATTTATACCAAAATACAGGACATCACTTTTTTGAAAAAAATTGATAAAAGTACCTAACATCTTATAATCAGCTGTCCTGAAAAAATATGTACAATATAGGCCTGCAATAAAACGCATGATAATTACGTAAGGTATATAAAACATTTTAGGCCTACACCCTATATAAATATGAACACTTTACAATCCACACATTATATCATACGTAGGTGGTTAAAATACTCCGCCAAAGGTAAGAATCAAAATTTAGAAAATAATTTTGTTTTAGAAATAATATTAAGACACGAACAAGTGAAATTATCATTGTTAAACTTAGAGAACTCTGAATAAACCGCAGCACATGTTTGGGCCAAATTGATGATTAAAGTTTGATAACTATGACCTCATTTGAGACCTATCACTCTATCTGCTACACCAAGTCTTCAATCTATATTTACAGCTTTAAGCTAATATTGCCTTGCAAATTTATCATATTTTAAAGAGAATTAACAGCAAGATTACACTTCAGAGTTACCATGATGAAGGTCTTATTTGCCCTGGATGACATCCCAGATTATCTGGAGTAACTTTCAAAACTACAGTATGAAATGTTTGCCGAAAGTCAATGAGGGCGTTATTGTAAAACTTCGCATACATATACTCCGGATGTGTGACCTGATTAATTCACTTTGGCTTAGGCCGACATTGCCGACTTTTCAATCCTCGATCCCCCTCACAATTTTCCAAGGTCGGTAAGAGTTACTCTATAGTTTTCCCTTTCAGAAAACTAGAATTCAAAACGTAATATCCAAAAACACATCTTTAGTTATCAACAAAGTCATGGCTTTGGTGTTTTTGGCTATAGATATCGTCACCGGTATATCTATTTGCAATTTGCCAACCGTTGGTTGTGTTGACAATTGAACGCCAATTGAATCAGAATTGGAGTCAAATTTATTGGTTCTATCATTATGTTCATTTTCAATAATAATCAGCGTGATGAGGCACGTCATCCAATTCGTCATCACCATAGTGATTTCTTCCTCATCATTGCGTTTTTCGTCAACGTCATGGTTAAAGGAGCGGTTTACTCTGTCATATTTTTCATCACATTGGCTTCTATTGAGATTGTTGTCGTCGGTGTTGTTGTCGTTGTGATTGGTTAACGGTTGTGGCATAAAAGCTGTCATATTGCGTTCATACGTTACAGGTTAACTCAATGCAGAGGACCTGGTGTTATTAAGATCCAGTGTGCCATTCTTTCTTCTTTGGCTTCTCCTTAACACTGTCCCGTACAGAACGGCAAAATCTTGCTGTTCATTTTCGACGTCTTTCCCTTTTCTACACATACAATAACATAAAATAACAGACAAAACCACTGCAAGAATTAAAGCAACGCTGGTACCGGCTATGATAACTAGAAGCAGAGTTGACAAGGGTTGACTCGGTGTATCATTAGTTCCAGGACCTTCTGAACCAGTCTGCATGTTGATGCTTGGCAGAGTTGATGTCAAAATTGAGTCACCTACTGTCAACGTTAAGGTGAAAGGTATTGTGCCAAGACTTGAAAATGCGTTGCATGTAATATCTATAAGGGTGCCATCCTTAACCGAATCCGACACTGTAATCTGAAGAATATTAGAACCAAAATTGCGGAAAGAAACGTTTGTTACTTGTGTTTGCATTAGCCAGAAAACAGCGGTAGTGGTGCCCTGTATATTCACATCTGTGCATGTAACATTGCGACTTTCGCCTGCTGATACAGATTTGCCACTTGGTGAAAATGTTACTAAAGGCTGACTAGAAACAACAAATGAACCAACGTTACAACCTTGAGAAGGATCGAGTAAACCAGGATTTAGATTAGCCGATGTTTGACAGGAATAGCTAGACAGGCTCAATTCTTCCGACGGTTGGACATAAGAGACTAGAAGCATTTTATCATTACTCACTATAATGAGGTCAGATGTCAACTGCGATGTTGTTCCATTTGAACTTGTCTTAATCCAAACAAAATTATCAGAATGAAAAGAAGATGAATAATAACAGGAGAGTCTAAGCGTGTCTGCAGATAGCTTCTCATGTGTGCTATTCTGTCGACACTGAGCTGCGTTTGAGGGTGAAACTGTCAGATCATAGTACTTCATTTGCGTTATTTGGTTGTTGGATGTAACCGCGCATTTATAGGGATTTGTGTTACCAACTTTGACGAAAGGTAAGACGAATCTTATTTCGTTGTCCATTGTTTCAAATTGAGAAATAGCGCTCTCGGAGACGTCTTCGTTGTTGATGATTATATTTGCATCTCCTCGGGTTACATTAAAGGTCACAATTTCACCAGTTGTCACATCAGTCACATGACAGATGAGGGTGACATTTTCTCCTTCAAATATGACTTCATTATTAATTGGGTCCTCTGGTCCAAAAGTTAGTTCTGCCAACGCGACGAGGAGTAAAGAATCGACGACCAATAAGATTGCGATTAGAGATACGTAATTATTAGATCTTCTTGGTGCCATGTTGATGAAATACTGAACTCAAGCCTATGTTCATAAAAAATATCTCTCCTTTACATGAGAAGTGAAAAACATCAAACACGCTGTGATAGAACTCCGACATAGAATTTTAATCAGTAACGTTATTCCTTCCAGGAAAAGTTTGTTGATGTAATCAATAATGTAGTTTCAGGCTACATATACCAAATGAAAAGGATACCTATAGTGTTATAGTCTTTTGAAAGCCGCTTCGAAACTCGCAATCACTCGTTGAGTAGTACGGTTGTTGTACTCGTTGAAAAGTATGGTTGTATATAGCTACAGTCACGTCACGTCACAGATATCGGTCACCTGCGTATAAGAAACGCCATCATATACCACTAAGTGAGTAATCAGGCTTAAAACATTTGGCGTTGTTAATGAGGTAAAACTTTGATGACCAAACGATTAGAGAAAATGTTGTCGCGATCTGTTCAACAAAATACTTCTTTTCTCTTCAAGTTATATTCGTATCTGCCAAATATTACTACAGGTATTTCGTAAGTTAGTTCAGCTTCGAAATCATCGAAATTTGTAAAGCTTTGAAAATATAACAAGAACTAGTCTCCAATGAACCAACACTATAGCTATTGTAATAATTCGTTGAGGTGTCCAACGTACGTTAAATATTGATATCGTTACTCCTGGCATGAAACTTATTTTGAATCGTGTCTGTATACCTACTAACTGTGTGAACGCATGTGATTACTTCCTCAAGGAAAACGTTTACTATAACATATATATATATATACACTATGCATGGTTAATGAACGTATAACGATTGGTTCTTTACATGCAAGGATGGGTTAATCATACGTTGAGGGATGTCATGGGAGAGTGGCGACAGTGAAGCTAGTATTGCTTGTCTGTATACGTTAAACTATATTGAGTTCAAGCATATTTTTTGTTTGGACGTTTACAATTTTTTTTATCAAACTTTAATTTGGCAACTATTGTGTGCTTATAAAGTTGCCCCACCCACTTCAAACAAAGCCGTTTGAAATTTATTCGTTATTTAAAGTCCCATTGTCCCATTAAGGAGTGTTAGCTCAGTGGTTAACGCCGGTGCCTTTCAATCATAAGGTCCCCGGTTCGAGTCACTCCCAGATTAATGTATGTCGTCCAATTACAGAGTTGTTGACAATTCATGGACGTTAAATATGAATCTATGAGACTGACTTTGTTCAGCTTGCGGCTTTGATAAGCCAATGAGGCTTCTTCGCGAGTTCCTGCTTGCAGGGTGATCCAAAATACATACATACATACACACATACATACATTGGTTTGTTCGTTCTATTGTAAAACTTGTAAACGGGGCATTGCTTTACAATAATGGAATTAAGAAAGAAATTTGTCAATAACGGGATCCGAACCATTAACCTGAAAACACAAAAAGAATGGCGTTTCATGTTGAGTACTTCATGTATCCATTTTAATTCAGTGCGGATTTGGGGGCGCATTTTTAACTTCAAATTGGCCATAGGACATGTTATCCCTTCAAAGAGCAGCATAGGAAACGTGTTTGTCGGTAAGTAAAGAAGCCTGTGTAGGAATTATGTTTACCGGTGAGTAACGAAACTTGATTTCAGTGACTGTAAGTTTGGGCTCTCAATGCATACACATATTCATGTTGTCATCATATGGAAATGCAAATTAGCAACTATCCAATGAGGGTCATATAGCTTCTACCTAGTGAAACATTCTACCACAATTAGATAAAACATTAGTATTGCAATTTCAATCAAGGAGGAAATTATGTGGAGTATGCTGCCATTAGAACTTTACAGCAACTCCTTCCAAATTACACGAATTACGTCACACGTCGAGATGACCAATCAGAAATCGACAAGGCGTATTGTTAAGGTTAATATACATAACACAATGCCGCCATTCGACTGACTAATACATACTAAGTTCGTCACTTTCCAACACACTAGTGTGGGCCAGATACATGTTTTCCGCAAATGTCATATCTAATTGTCCCCTCCCGTTTGATAAAAATATATTCGGTAAGGGAGCTTAGATGTAAAATGTTGCTATCATTTCACTCTTTCAACTACATTTGTGTATATGACGTACATGCCTTCTTGTAAGATATTCGAAATATTTAGATCTGATATCGAACAGGTTTATACCGGAGAAAATCGAAGCATTCAAATTCGTGACTAATAAGCAGACTTGCGATTTGTTTTTGTACCAAACAAACATTTAATTCTTTCATGTTTGACATTTAAATCATTTACATCTTGCATTGTTACAATTAATGCACCGATCTTCTTACTAAATTCTAGCAAAATTATTCATTAATACCAAAATTAATACCCATGTGGTACAAAAACTTACACAATATTAAAAGAAATTATTTCTTAATTAGATTTTAATTCACACCTACCAAGTACCAAGTACTAAAACATAGAATTCTTTATATTTTAAGCCTTGTAGTATGTACATAAAACATCTTTCTGAATAAAGGTGGGGGTTCGGGAGGAGGCTCGGGGAGGGGGGCGGCTCGGGGTGGGCAGGTGACGACTTGACTTCTTTAAGTTATGATCACAAAAATTGTCAGCGATTTAAGCAGGCTGTTAGAGGAAATTGCAGATATCATAGGTAGTATAAACATTCTTCCATATAGCACATGCAATTTGAGTTTTGTGATTACATCTGCTCTCCCCATAATATACCCCAGGGTTGTTCTCCAACGTAAGTCAGGTAAATTGACCCACCAAACGGGGTAAAAACTTCCATCATGTGTTTTTAATTTTTACCTATTGGACGTGACTTTTATTTGTTTCCATTGTTCTAAAGATAGTTTATGTTAATACAGTTTAATATCAATTAACCGACACCAATTTATACAAAATAAAGGACATCACTTTATTGAAAGAATTGATAAAAGTATGCGTAACATTTCATTATCAGCTGTCTTGAAAATATATATGTACAATATAGGCCTTCAATAAAACGCATGATAATTACGTAAGGTATGTCTATAAAACATCTAGGCCTACACTATATATAAATATGAAAATAAAATAAAACTGTTAGCAAACTGCTTATCCACTAGAGAGCCTGTGTAATAGAATGTGTAATAGTAAGTTGGCCTGACGTTTCGATCCTAGCAGGATCTTCTTCAGAGGCTAAATGACAAGTACAGGTTGCAGATTGGACACTCAAACCGCTACACCAAGCCTACACTCTATATTTACAACTAAGCAAATATGTTCTTGAAAATGTTTTAATTTTAAAGAGAATATATAAATATGAACACTTTACATTCCACACAATATATCATGCGTAGGTGGTTAAAATACTTGGCCAAAAGTAAGAATCAAAATTTTGAAAATTATTTTGTTTAGAAATATCATCAAGACACGAACTAGGAAAATTATCTTTCTTCCATTTGGAGAACTCTGAGAGAGCCTCAGCACATGTTAAGGGTTTTAACACAGCTATATTGATGATTAAAGTTGGTTAAATATGACCTCATTGTGCAGCTAATCCATCTGGTCTCTGCTGAGGTTTATCAACCATATTTTCGTTCTATAAACAAACCCACCGAATAATGAACTCACATCAATGTAATGCTTTTAATCACAAATGGACATTTCAATCAAATTTTCATAGGTGTAAACGTCAACGCTGATGTGCATGTGTGTATATGTTGGGGGGGGGGGGGGGGGGGGTGAAGAGATGTATTTGGGGTTGAGAGATGGAGGTGGGGATGCAATGCAATGTAACGTAACAATGTTTCTAATGCAAACCATTGCTACGGAAGATTCGCCGTCAATCGCCTGTGACATGCCTGTTTGTAAATACTAACACGAAAGGGAAGTTTTAATTTAATTTCAAGTACAATTATGATATCTTTAATCTGACCAGCACATCCTGCGAATCAACACGTCATAGCTACTGTAAGTACATTGACGTTTCTTGAAATTATTCTGGCTCGGTTTGAGAGGAATTATGAACTTTTTCACGATCTGTCTATCCTTATATGATAGTCGAAGAGTATTAACAAGTTGTTTTCATTAACTGAATGATTCATACTTCACTTTGCATGCCACACATGATCAGGGAGTAACGAGACAGCTTGCAATGAAAAACAAATCCAAGAAATACTCTATTTAACAACACTGTACACGTTCGGATTTTGCACACTTCAAGAGACTCTGTTTCTTGTTGGGTTTTTTTTAAACCAGGAACCTGAAGGTTAACGGATTGGACACTCTAACCGCTACACCAAGCCTACACTCTATAGTTACAACTGAGCAAATATGTTCTTGCAAATGTATACATTTTAAAGAGAACTAACAATAAGATTATAATTCAGTAAAGTTACCATTATGAACACCCTTTGCACTGGATGTTATCACAGACTAACTGGAGTAAACGAAGGAGTAAAAATCGAAATATGTCATCCTCAAACAGCCACGTTAATAGTTATCAACAAGGTCCTGGCTTTGGTATTTTCAGTTAGCATTGAGAGATATTGTCAACGGTTTATCTATTACAATTAGCTTACCGTTAGTTGTGTTAACAAAAGTAGGCAAATTGAATCTGAACTGAAATATAATTGATTGTCTCCAGTATGTTTATTTGCATTAATGATCAGCGTGATGAGGCACGTTATCCAATTCGTCATCACCATAGGGATTTTCTTCATCGTCATCGCGCTTTTTCGTCAACGTCCAGGTTAAACGAGCGGTTCACTATGTCATATTTGTCAACAGATTGGCTTCTATTGACTTTGTTGTTGTCGTCGGTGTTGTTGTCGTAGTCATTCGTTAACGATTGCGGCATAAAAACTATCCTATTGTTATCATAAGTTACAGGTTTCCGATATTCAGAGGACCTGGTGCTATTACGATGCTGCGTTCCATCATTACTTCTCTGGCTTCTCCTTAACACTGTCCCGCCAAGAACCGTCAAATCTTGCTGTTCATTTTCGACGTCTTCTCCTTTTCTACACATACAATAACATAAAATAACAGACAAAACCACTGAAAGAATCAAAGCAACGGCTATGATAACTAGAAGCAGAGTTGATAAGGGTTGGTTTGGTGTTTCATTAGTCCCAGGACCTTCGGAACCAGTTTGCATGTTGATGCTTGGCAGCGTTGATGTCACAATTGAGTCACCTACTGTCAACGTTAAGGTGTAAGGTATTATGTCAGTACTTACAAACGCGGTACATGTAATATCTATAAGGGTGCCATCCTTAACTGAATCCGACACTGTAATCTGACGAATATTAGGAGCAAACTGTTGGAAAGAAACGTTTGTTACTTGTGTTTGCACTGGCCAGATAGCAGCGATAGTTGTGCCCTGTATACTCACATCTTTGCATGTAACATTGCGACTTTCACCTGCTGATATAGTTTGGCGATCGGGTGAAAATGTTACTAAAGGCTGACTATATACAACAAATGAACCAGCGTTGCAACCCTGAGAAGGTTCGAGTGAACCAAGATTGAGATTAGCCGATGGTTGACAGGAATAGCTAGACAAGCTCAATACTTCCGACGGTTGGATATAAGAGACAAGAAGCATTTTATTATTGCTCACTGCAATGAGGTCAGATGTCAACTGCGATAATATTCCATTTGAATCTGTCCTAATCCAAACAAGATTATCAGAATAAAAGGAAGATGAATAATAACAGGAGAGTCTAAGCGTGTCTGTAGATAACTTCGTATATGTGCTATTCTGTCGACACTGAGTTGCGTTTGAGGGTGAAACTGTCAGATCATAGAACCTCATTTGCGTCATCTGGTTGTTGGATGTAACCGCGCATTTATAGAAACTTCTGCTTGCAACTTTGACGGCAGGTACGACGAATCTTATTTCGTTGTCCATTGTTTCAAATTGAGAAATAGCGCCGTCAGAAACGTCTTCGTTGTTGATGATGATATTTGTATCCCCTAGAGTTACATTAAAGGTCACAATTTCACCAGTTGTCACATCAATCACACGACAGATGAGAGCGACATTTTCTCCTTCAAATATGACCTCATTTATACCTGGGTTTTCTGGTCCAAAAGTTAGTTCTGCCAACGCGACGAGGAGTAAAGAATCGACGACCAATAAGATTGCGATTAGAGATACGTAATTATTAGATCTTCTTGGTGCCATGTTGATGAAATACTGAACTCAAGCATATGTTCTTATATTATCTTCCTTTACATTAGAGGTGAAAATATCAAACACATGGTGATAGAACTCCCACATAGAATTTTAATCAAGAACGTTGTTCCTTCCAGGAAAAGTTTGTTAATGTAATCAATCATGTAGTTTCAGGCTACATATACCAAATGAATAGGATACCTATAGTGTTATAGTCTTTTGACAGCAGCTTCGAAACTCGCAATCACTCGTTGAGATGTATGGTTGTTGTACTCGTTGAGAAGTATGGTTGTATATAGCTAAAGTCACGTCACGTCATAGAACTCGGTCACCAGCGTATAAGAAACGCCATCATATACCACTAAGTAAGTAATCCGGTGTAAAACATTTGGCGTTGTGAATGAGGTAAAACTGCGATTTCCAAACGATTAGAGACGATATTGTCGCGTTCTGTTCGACAAAATACTTCATTTCTCTTCAAGTTATATTCGTATCTGCCAAAAAATACTACAGGTTTTTGGTAAGTTAGTTCTGCCTCGAAATAATCGAAATTTGTAAAGCCTTGCAAATATAACAAAAACTAGTCTCCAATGAACCAACTCCGTTAGTTATTGTAATAATTCATTGAGGTGTTCAATGTCAAATATTGATATCGTTACTCTTGGCAAAAAAAACCCTATATCGAATGGTGTCTATAGGCCTACTAACTGCGTGGACGCATGATATTACTTCCATAAGGAAAACTTGTACACTAACATAAACACTATGTATGGGTTATGTACGTATAATTATGGATTGATTCTTTACATGCACGCATGGGTTTATCATACGTTGAGTGCTTGTCATGGGAGAGTGCCGACACTGAAGCTAGTATTGCTTGCCTGTTTACGTTAAACTATATTTATTTCAAGCATATTTTTCGTTTGGACGTTTACAATTTTTTTAATCAAACTTTAATTTGGCAACTATTGTGTGCTGATCAAGGTGCTCCAAACACTTCAAACAAATAAGAAAAGATTACAATAAGGAAAGAAAGGAAGAAAGAAAGAATGAATGAATGATAGCAAACAGAGACACCATGGTAACCGAAGAGGTCTCACTGATGAGGGCTACCATGCATGTCCCTTGACCATCGTGTGTAGTTCAAGTTCTGTTCAATGTTCACTTGCGTATCAATGTTTTTTTTATTATTATTTTCTTTACTAAAGTTAATTTTTTTTATCATAATATATCTATATAGAAATCAAATTCTAGCTTCTGAATAAAACAAGCCGTTTGAGAATTTTAGTCGTTCCTTAAAGTCCCACTGTTTCGTTCGTTCTATTGTAAACGGGGATTTGCTTTACAATAAGGGAATGAGGAAAGAAATTTTTCAATAACGGGATCCGAACCATTAACCTGAAAACACAAAAGAATGGCGTTCCATGTTGAGTACGTCAGGTATTCATTATAATTCAGTGCGGATTTGGGGGTGCATTAATCACTTCAAATTGGTCATAGGACATGTTATCCCTTCAAAGAGCAGCATAGGAAACGTGTTTATCGGTAATTAAAGAAGCCTGTCTAGGAAATATGTTTACCGATGAGTAAAGAAACTGAACAAAAGTGACTGTAAGTTTGAGCTCTCAAGCATACACATACTCATGTTGTCATGATATGGATATGGAAAGTGGCAACTATCCAATGAGGGTTGTATAGCTTCTACCTAGTGAAACAATCTACCACAATTAGATAAAACTTTAGTATTTCAATTTAGTAAGTCAATGAGGAAATTATATGGATTATGGTGCCATTAGAACTTTACAGCAACTCCTTCCAAATTACACCAATTACGTCACACGCAGAGATGACCAATCAGAAATCGAAAAGGCATTTTTTTTATAACACAATGCCGCCATTCGACTGACTAATACTTACATACTAAATTTGTCACTTTCCAACACACTAGTGCGGGCTAGATACAAGTTTTCCACAAATACCGTACCCTTTTCTACCGTTTGAGAAAAATGTGATTCGGTAAGGGAGCTCAGATGTAAAATGTTGCTATCATTTCCAACATTCAACTACATTTGTGTATAGGACGTGCATGCGTTCTTGCATGATGAAAGTCACATGTCCCCTGCCCGTGCCTCCCCCTACCCCTTCCCCAATTGAATCGCTGCCGTCGCATATGCGTCACGCTGGGAGACGGGGTATCAT
>KN883011.1:48169-68143 GCA_000934455.1 Apostichopus parvimensis
AATCTTTAATCTGACTAACACATCATGTGTATCAACACGTCATAGCTACTGTAGTTACATTGACTTTTCGTGAAATTCTTCTATCTCGTTTGGAGAGGTATTATGAACTATTTCACGATCACCATTTGTCTATCCTTATATGATAGTCGAAGAGTATTAATAAGTTGTTTTCATTAATTGGAATGTTTCATACTTCACTTTGCATGCCATACATGTTCAAGGAGTAACGAGACAGCTTGAAATGAAAACAAATCCAAGAAATACTCTATTTAACAACACTGTACACGTTCAGATTTTGCATACTTCAAGAGAATCTGTTTCTTGTTGGTTTTTGTTTTAACGAGGAACATGAAGGTTGCAGATTGGACACTCTAACCGCTACACCAGGCCTTCACTCAATATTTACAAATAAGCAAATATGTTCTTGCAAATGTACAAATTTTTAAGAGGACTAACAATAAAATTATAAATTCAGTACAGTTACAATTATGCAGACCCTTTGCACTGGATGATATCACAGATTAACTGGAATAAACGAAGGAGATAAAATCGAAATTTGTCATCTTCAAACAGCCACATTAATAGTTATCAACAAGGTCCTGGCTTTGGTATTTGCAGTTAGCATTGGACAATATTGTCAACGGTTTACCTATTTACAATTAGCCTACCGTTAGTTGTGTAAACAAAAGCAGGCACATTGAATCTGAATGAATTGGAATAAAATTGATTGTCTCCAGTATGTTTATTTTCAATAATGATCAGCATGATGAGGCACGTCATCCAATTCGTCATCACCATAGGGACGCAAATGATTACTTCTTAATGAAAACCTATACACTATCATATACACTTTGTATGGGTTATGTACGTATAATTAAGGGTTGATTCTATACAAACACGGATGGGTTTATCATAAGTTGAAGGCATGTCATGGAAGAGCGGCAACGAAGCTAGTATTGCTTGCCTGTATACGTTAAACTATATTTAGTTCAAGCATGTTTTTTGTTTGGACGTTTACAAATTTTTTATCAAACTTTAATTTGGCAACTATTGTGTGCTTATCAAGTTGCCCTACCCACTTCCAACATATAAAAATAAATTACAATAAGGAAAGAAAGGAAGGAAGAAAGATTGAATGATAGCAAACAGAGAAACCATTGTATCTGAAGAGGTTTCACTGATGAGTGCTACCAGGCATGTCCCTTGACCAGCGTGCGAAGTTCAAGTACTGTTCAATTTTCACTTGCGTATCAGTTTTTTTTTCTCAATATATTGTATTAAAGTTATTTCTTTATTATAATATATCTAAATATAAACCAGATTCTAGCTTCTGAATAATACAAGCCGTTTGAAATTTATTCTTTCCTTAAAGTCCCATCGTTTTGTTCGTTCTATTGTAAAAACTGTAAACGGGGCATTGCTTTACAATAAGGGAACGAGGAAAGAAATTGGTTTATAAAGGGATCCGAACCATTAACCTGAAAACACAAAAGAATGGCGTTTCATGTTGATTACGTCATGTATCCATTAGAATTCAGTGCGGATTTGGGGGCGCACTAATCACTTGAAATTGGTCATAGGACATGTTATCCCTTCAAAGAGCAGCATTGGAAACGTGTTTATCGGTTAGTAAAGAAGCATGTGTAAGTAAAGAAGCCAGAAGGCATTCTGTTTTTATCCACAGATTGGACTAGTATGACAACTGTTGAAAAGGGAATTAACATTTTAATCAATGATGTTAAATTTAGAGAGAATATATACCGGAGAAAATCGAAATATTCAAGTTCGTGAAGAATAGGCAGATTTGCGATTTGGTTTTGTACCGAACAAACATTTAATTATTTCATGTTTGAAGTCTAAATTACTTACATCTTGCATTGTTACAATCGGTGCATCTTTCTGCTAACTAAATTCTAGCACTCTTATTCATTAATATCAAAATTAATATCCATATGGTACAAAAACTTACACAATTTTAAAAGAAATTATTGCTTAATTAGATCTTAATTAACACCTACCAAGTACCAAGTATTAAAACATAGAATTCTTAATATTTTAAGCCTTGTAATATGTAACATACATAAAACATTTTTCTGAATAAAGGTGGGGACTCGGGAGGAGGCTCGGGGGGGGGGGCGGCTAGGGTTGGACAGGTGACGACTTGACTTCTTTAAGTTATTATCACATAGATTGTCAGAGATTTAGGCAGGCTGTTAGAGGACATTGATTTTTTCTTAGCTTTCAAGATATCCTATATAGTATAAACATTTCTTCCATATAACACAATTTGAGTTTTGATATTATATACATCTGCTTTCCCCTTAATATGCCTTAAGTTGTTCTCCAACGTAAGTCAGGTAAATTGCCCCACCAAACGAGGTAAAAAGTTCCATCATGTTTATTTTAATTTTTACCTATTGGACGTGACTTTTATTTGTTTCCATTGTTCTAAGGATAGTTTACTTTAATACAGTTTAATATCAATTAACCGTCACCAATTTATACAAAATAAAGGACATCACTTTATTGAAAGAATTGATAAAAGTAACTAACATTTCATTATCAGCTGTCTTGAAAATATATATGTACAATATAGGCCTTCAATAAAACGCATGATAATTACGTAAGGTATTTCTATGAAACATTCTAGGCCTAAACTATATATAAATATGAACACTTTACATTCCACACAATATATCATGCGTAGGTGGTTAAAATACTCCGCCTAATGTAATAATTAAAGTTTAAAAAATTATTTTGTTTAGAAATATCATCAAGACACGAACTAGGAAAATTATCTTTTTTCCATTTGGAGAACTCTGAGAGAGCCTCAGCATATGTTAAGGGTTTTAACACAGCTATATTGATGATTAAAGTTTGTTAAATATGACCTCATTGTGCAGCTCATCCATCTGATCTCTGCTGAGGTTTATCAACCATATTTTCGTTTGTAAACAAACCCACCATATAATGACTTCATATTAATGTAATGCTTTGAATCACAAACGGACAATTCAATCAAATTTTCATAGGTGTAAACGTCAACGCTGATGTGTATGTCTGTGTGTGTGGGGGGGGGGGATGGGGTTGGAGATGTAGGGTGGGTGATAATATGGAAATGGGGATGCTATAATATCGTAACAATGTTTCTAATGCAAACCATTACTACGGAAGATTCGCCGTCCATCGCCTGTGACATCCCTGCTTGTAAATACAAACACGAATCGGAAGATTTCATTTCATTTCAAGTACAATTATGATATCTTTAATCTGACTAACACATCCTGTGTATTAACACGTTATAGCTACTGTAAGTACATTGACGTTTCTTGAAATTGTTCTGGCTCGTTTTGATAGGAATTATTAACTATTCCACGATCACCATTTGTCTATCCTTATATGATAGTCGAAGAGTATTAATAAGTTGTTTTCATTAACTGAATGTTTCATACTTCACTTTGCATGCCACACATGTTACACCTCATGGATTGATAACGTCTAATATCACAAATATGTAAATCTTTAATATCCAGGTAAATGTTTGTCAGGCAACAGTAGAGAGTAAACTATCATTGCGAAAGTTGAGCTGAAAATGAAGTTTCTTTTCATTATAATGTTACAGTCAAATAGTCAAGAATGACAACAGTATTACGGTCACAAAAGATAGCAATGCGATGACGTCATGAATGGAAAATGTAATATATATATAGTTTTTATTATTTCGAGTAAGAGTAAGGAAGCAAACTGAATGTCATTTGAAACCTTTCCATGTGTTGACCGTGAGAACACCACTTTCCATCAAGTCATCTGTTTTCGATGAGTGTTCAGAGAGTAACGAGGCAGCTTGGAATGAAAACACAAATCCACGAAAAACTCTATTTAATAACACTGTACACGTGCAGATTTTGCATACTTTAAGAGACTCTGTTTCCTATTGGTTGTTTAAACGAGGAACCTGAAGGTTGCAGATTGGACACTCAAACCGCTACACCAAGCCTACACTCTATATTTACAACTAAGCAAATATGTTCTTGCAAATGTACACATTTTAAAGAGAACTAACAATAAGATTATAATTCAGTAAAGTTACCATTATGAAGACCATTTGCACTGGATGATATCACAGATTAACTGGAATAAACGAAGGAGTAAAAATCGAAATATGTTATCCTCAAACAGCCACATTAATAGTTATCAATATGGTCCTGGCTGTGGTATTTTCAGTTAGCATTGGAAGATATTGTCAACGGTTTACCTATTTACAATTAGCCTAACAATAGCAGGCAAATTGAATCTGAATTGGAATATAATTTATTATCTCCAGTATGCTTAATTGCAATAATTATCAGCGTGATGAGGCACGTCATCCAATTCGTCATCACCGTAGGGATTTTCTCCACCGTCATCGCGCTTTTCGTCAACGTCATGGTTAAACGAGCGGTTCACTATTTCATATTTGTCATCAGATTGGCTTCTATTGAGATTGTTGTCGTCGGTGTTGTTGTCGTTGTGATTGGTTAACGGTTGTGGCATAAAAGCTGTCATATTATGTTCATACGTTACAGGTTTACTATATTCAGAGGACCTGGTGTTATTACGATCCAGTGTTCCATCATCAATTCTTTGACCTCTCCTAAACACTGTCTCGTAAAGAACGGTAAAATATTGATGTTCATTTTCGACGTCTTGTCTTTCTCTACACAAACAGCGACATGCAATGACAGACAAAACCACTGCAAGAATTAAAGCAACGCTGGTGCCGGCTATGATAACTAGAAGCAGAGTTGATGAGAGTTGACTCGGTGTTTCATAATTTCCAAGACCTTCGGAACCAGTTTGCATGTTGATGCTTGACAGCGTTGATGTCACAATTGAGTCACCTACTGTCAACGTTAAGGTGTAAGGTATGGCGTTAGGGAACATTAAGAATGCGTTGCATGTAATATCTATGAGGGTGCCATCCTTAACTGAATCCGACACTGTAATCTGAAGAATTCTAAAACCAAAAAAAGTTTCGAAAGAAATGTTTATTACTTGCATTTGCACTGTCCAGATAGGTCGGATAACTATGCCCTGTATACTCACATCTGCGCATGTAACATTGCGGCTTTCGCCTGCTGATATAGTTTTGCGATTGGGTGAAAATGTTACTAAAGGCTGACTATAAACAACAAATGAACCAGCGTTGCAACCCTGAGAAGGGTCGAGTAAACGAGGATCTAGATCAGCTAATGTTTGACAGGAAAAGTTAGACAGGCTCAATTCTGTCGACGGTTGGACATAAGAGACAAGAAGCCGTTTATTAATACTCACTTCAGTGATGTCAGATGTCAACTGCGATGTTATTCCATTTGAACTTGTCTTAATCCAAACAAGATTATCAGAATGAAAAGAAGATGAATAATAACAGGAGAGTCTAAGCGTGTCTGTAGATAACTTCTCATATGTGCTATTATGTCGACACTGAGTTGTGTTTGAGGGTGAAACTCTCAGAGCATAGAACTTCATTTGCACCATCTGGTTGTTGGATGTAACCGCGCATTTATAGTTAATTGTGTTACCAACTTTGACGGCAGGTAAGACGAATCTTATTTCGTCGTCCATTGTTTCAAACTGAGAAATAGCACCGACGGAAACGTCTTCGTTGTTGATGATTATATTTGTTTCTTCTCGGGTTACATTAAAGGTCACAATTACACCAGTTGTGACAACAGTCACACGACAGATGAGAGCGACATTTTCTCCTTCAAATATGACCTCATTTATACCTGGGTCTTCTGGTCCAAACGTTAGTTCTGCCACAGCAGCGAAGAGTAAAGAATCCAAGACCAATAGGATTGCGAATAAAATTACGTAATTATTTGGTCTTCTTGGTGCCATGTTGCTGAACTCACGCCTGTGTTTCTAATATTATATCTCCTTTACAGATGATACAAAAAAAATATCTATTGCTCTTTCTATGGAAACTATCCAACCCTTCTCAAGTTAAAAGATTATACGGTTGTACAACATTCACAATGGCAATCTACTGCGAATATAATCTAGCATATCTGGTTAAATATAATCCAGTTCACTCTATATAAAGTCTTTTTATTCCATGTTTGATCAACAACTGTTGCCTGCGACATAAACAAAACAAAATGTTCACACTATATAAGAAGCTTTACTCCTTTGATGACAAATATCAATCACGCGGCGATAAAACTCCCACATAAAAATTAAAACGAGGACACTATCTTGGAAAATATTGTTAACGTAAATAATCACTCGTTGAGAAGTATGGTTGTTTTACAGCAATAGTCACGTCACAGATTTCGGTCACCAGCGTATAAGAAACATCATCATATACCACTTAGTAAGTAAACCGGTTTAAGACATTTGGCGTTACTAATGAGGTAAAACTGCGATAACCAAACGATTAGTAAAATATTGTCGCGTTCTGTTCAACAAAATATTTCTTTTCTCTTTCAAGTGATGTTCGTCTGTGCCAAAAATCCTACAGTTTTTCCTAAGTTAGTTCTACTTCGAAAGCATCGAAATTTGTAAAGGCTTGCAAATATAACAAGAACTAGTCTCCAATGAACCAACTCCGTTAGTTATTGTAATAATTCATTGAGGTGTCCAACCTAACACATTGATAGCTTTACTCCTGGCATAAAACTTGTTTTGAATGGTGTCTATAGGCCTACTAACTGCGTGGACGCATGTGATTACTTCCTTAAGGAAAATTTTAACTATAACATAGACACTATGTATGGGTTATGAACGTATAATTAAGGATTGATTCTCTACATGCACGGATGGGTTCATCATAAGTTGAGAGCATGTCATGGGAGGGTGACGACAATGAAGCTAGTATTGTTTGACTGTATACATTAAAATATACTGATATACAGTTTAAGCAGTTTTTTTTACGCTTTCAATCTTTTTTATAAAACTGTATGTTGGTAACCATATATTCTTTTTGGCGACTAGTTTGGGCATATCAAGTTGCTCCAACCACTTCAAACAAATAGAAACAACATAACAATGAGGAAAGAAAGGAAGGAAGGAAGGAAGAAAGAAAGATAGAAAACAGAGACACCATTGTATCTGAAGAGGTTTCACTGATGAGTGCTACCAGGCATGTCCCTTGACCATCGTGTGAAGTTCAAGTCCTGTTCAATGTTCGCTTGCGTTTCAATTTTTTTTTCTTTTCATTTGAAAGTGTTTATGAAAGTTATTTTTTTGTATTATAATATATCTATATATTTATATACATACCACAATGCCGCCATGATTTGAATGACTAATACTTACATACTAAATTCGTCACTTTCTAACACACTAGTGCGGGCTTATGGCAAGCCGTTTTACTTTTTATTCAATATTTAATGATATCTTTAATTATTTGATAATATCATTAAATCAATTGTTGATATCAAGAATTCGAATTGTTTATATCATTAAATCAATTAATGATATCATTAATTCAATTCATTTCTTGATATCAATAATTCATTTAATGATATCATTAATTCAATTCATTTCTTGATATCAATAATTCATTTAATGATATCATTAAAAGTGATATCAAGAAATGATTTAAAGATATCTTTAAATGTATTTGTGATATGTACATATCACTAATTCGAATTATTGATATGTAAATATCACTAATTCGAATTAGTGATATCATCAAATATGACGTCATATTTACTGATATCACTAATTCGAAGTAATGATATGCACATATCACTAATTCGATTTAATGATATCAACAAATATGACGTACATATCAAGAATTCGGCCATATTTAATGATATCATTTAATATGGCCGAATTCGTGATATGTACGTCATATTTGATGATATCATTAATTGGAATTTATGATATCAAAAATTCGAATTAATGATATCATTAAATATGGCCGAATTCGTGATATGTACGTCATATTTGATGATATCAATAATTGGAATTTATGATATCATTAAATATGGCCGAATTCGTGATATGTACGTCATACTTTTTGATATCATAAATTTAAATACAGATATCTGAAATTGAATTGATGATATCTTGAATTGAAATATTGATATCTATTATAGTTCATCTATTTTAAGATATCACATATTCAATTCTTGATATCAGAAATTTTAATTATGATATCATCAATAAAATAATGATATCAATAATTTCCTTGCACCAATTAAAGATATCATGAATTAATTGAAGATATCATTAAAACAATTTCAGATATCATGAAATAATTCATGATATCATGAAATAATTTTTGATATCATTAAATAATTGTTGATATCAATAAATACTGAATAAAAAATAAAATGGCTTTGCCATACAGGCTAGATACAAGTTTTCCACATATATCATACCCTGTCCTTCCCGTTTGAGAAAAATGTGATTCGGTAAGGGGGCTTAGATGTAAAATGTTGCTATAATTTCCATCATTCAACTACATTTGTGTATAGGACGTGCATTCGTTCTTGCATGATTAAAGTCACATATCCCCCGCCCGGCCCCTCCCCACTAGCTCTACCCCGATTGAACCCGCTTTCGTTGTCTCTGCGTCGGTGGGAAAGGAGGTATATTATTCACGGTTAACATTTTTGTTTAGATTTAAGAAAACAGAATTAGTGTAGTGTACTTATGCGAAGGCATATACGGGCAGTGTATCTACAATGTATGACGTCACTACAAATGCCATATCTTAATGTTTTAAGTTTCGAGGGTAACTTTTCCATGTGTCAAGTATTTCACAAGACAGAAGGCATTCTGTTGTTATCCACAGATTGGAATAGTATGACAACTGTTGAAAAGGGAATTTACACTTTAATCAATGATGTTAATTTTACAGAGAATATTTAGATCTGAGATCGCACAGATTCATACCGGAGAAAATCGAAGTCTTCAAATTAGTCAATAACAAACAGATTGGCGATTTGTTTTTGTACCAAACAAACATTTAATTCTTTCTTCTTTGACGTCTAAATAATTTACATCTTGAATTGTTAGAATCGATGCATCTTTCTACTAGCTAAATTCTAGCAAAATTATTCATCAATACCAAAATTAATACCCATGTAGTAAAAAACTTACACAATTTTAAAAGAAATTATTGCTTAATTAGATCTTAATTAACACCTACCAAGTACCAAGTATTAAAACATAGAATTCTTTATAGTTTAAGCCTTGTAATATGTAACACACATAAAACATCTTTCTGAATAAAGGTGGGTTCTCGGGAAGAGGCTCGGGGGGGGGGCGGCTCGGGGTGGGCAGGTGACGACTAGACTTCTTCAAGTTATAATCACAAAAATTGTCAGAGATTTAGTCAGGCTGTAAGACGACATTTGATTCAATTTT
Organism: Apostichopus parvimensis; assembly: GCA_000934455.1. Taxonomy (NCBI): domain Eukaryota; kingdom Metazoa; phylum Echinodermata; class Holothuroidea; order Aspidochirotida; family Stichopodidae; genus Apostichopus; species Apostichopus parvimensis. The sequence goes on from KN883011.1 coordinate 57,533, forward strand.
TTAGCTGTTAAGATTTCATAGGTAATATAAACATTTCTTCCATATAACACAATTTGAGTTTTGAGATTACATCTGCTCTCCCCTTAATATACCCCAAGTTGTTATCCAACGTAACTCAGGTAAATTGACCCACCAAACGGGTGATAATTTCCATCATGTTTATTTGAATTTTAAATTTTTACCTATTGGACGTCACTTTTATTTGTTTCCATTGTTTTAATGATAGTTTATGTTAATACAGTTTAATATCAATTAACCGACACCAATTTATACAAAATAAATTCATCAGTTTATTGAAAGAATTGATAAAAGTACGTAACATCTCATTATCAGCTGTCTTGAAAATATATATGTACAATATAGTCCTACAATAAAACGGATGATAATTAAGTAAGGTATATCTATAAAACATTCTAGGCCAACACTATATAAATATGAACACTTTACATTCCACACAATATTTCATACGTACGGTAGGTGGCTAACATACTCCGCCAAGGGTAATAATTAAAGTTTAGAAAATTATTTTTGTTTAGAAATAATATCAAGACACGAACAAGTGAAATGAACATTGTTAAACTTGGAGAACTTTGAGGGAGCCTCAGCACATGTTTGGGCCAAATTGATGATTAAATTTTGTTAAGTATGATCTCATTGTTCAGCTAATCCATCTGATCTCCGCTGAGCTTATCAACCATATTTTACATGGAACATCATTTTGCATCAAGTCATCTGTGTTCGATGAGTGTTCAGGTAATAACGAGGCATGTAGCAATGAAAAAAAACAAATCCACGAAACAACACTATACAAATGCAATATTTGAATTCTTCAAGAGAATCTGTTTCCTTGTGGTGTTTTCAACCAGAAACCTAATGGTTGCTGAGTGGACACTCTATCTGTTACACCAAGTCTTCAATCTATATTTACAGCTTTAAGCAAATATTTCCTTGCAAATGTATCATATGTTAAAGAGAATCAGCAGCAAGATTATAATTCAGAGTGACCATTATGAAGGCCCTTTTGCCCTGGATGACATCTCAGATTATCAGGAGTAAACGAAGGAGTAGCAATCAAAACTACAGTATGAAATGTTTTCCGAAAGTCAATAAGGGCGGTATTGAAAAACTTAGCAAGCATAGACTCCGGATGTGTGACCTGATTAATTCACTTTGGCTTCGGCCGACATTGCCGACTTTTCAATCCGCGGTCCCTCTCATAATTTTCCGAGGTCGGTAAGAGTTACTACATAGTTTTCCCTTTCGGCAAACCAAAAATCAAAATGGATTATCTTAAAACACATCTATAGTTATCAACAAAGTCATGGCTTTGGTGTTTTAGCTATAGATATCGTCACCGGTATATCTATTTGCAATTTGCCTACCGTTGGTTGTGTTGACAATTGAACGCAAATTGAATCAGAATTGGAGTCAAATTTATTGGTTCTATCATTATGTTCATTTTCAATAATAATCAGCGTGATGAGGCACGTCATCCAATTCGTCATCACCATTGTGATTTTCTTCCTCATCATCGCGTTTTTCGTCAACGTCATGGTTAAAGGAGCGGTTTACTCTGTCATATTTTTCATCAGATTGGCTTTTATTGAGGTTGCTGTCGTCGGTGTTGTTGTCGTTGTGATTGGTTAACGGTTGTGGCATAGAAGCTATCATATTGCGTTCATACGTAACAGGTTCACTCAATGCAGAGGACCTGGTGTTATTAAGATCCAGTTTGCCATTCTTTCTTCTTTGGCTTCTCCTTAACACTGTCCCGTACAGAACGGCAAGGTCTTGCTGTTCGTTTTCGACGTCTTTCCCTTTTCTACACATACAATAACATAAAATAACAGACAAAACCACTGCAAGAATAAAAGCAACGCTGGTGCCGGCTATGATAACTAGAAGCAGAGTTGATGAGGGTTGACTCGGTGATTCATTAGTCCCAGGACCTTCTGAACCAGTCTGCATGTTGATGCTTGGCAGCGTTGATGTCACAATTGAGTCACCTACTGTCAACGTTAAGTTGTAAGGTACGACGTTAAAGAACATTAATAATGCGTTGCATGTAATATTTATGAGGGTGCCATCCTTAACTGAATCCGATACTGTAATCTGAAGAATATTAGGATCCAACTTGTGAAGAGAAACGTTTGTTACTTGTGTTTGCACTGGCCAGATAGCAGCGGTAATGGCGCCCTGTATACTCACATCTTTGCATGTAACATTGCGACTTTCGCCTGCTAATATAGTTTGGCGATTGGGTGAAAATGTTACTAAAGGCTGACTATAAACAACAAATGAACCAGCGTTGCAACCCGGAGAAGGATCGAGTAAACCAGGATTTAGATTAGCCGATGTTTGACAGGAATAGCTAGTCAGGCTCAATTCTTCCGACGGATGGACATAAGAGACTAGAAGCATTTTATTATTCACTGCAATTAGGTCAGATGTCAACTGCGATGTTATTCCATTTGAATCTGTCCTAATCCAAACAAGATTATCAGAATAAAAAGAAGATAAATAATAACAGGAGAGTCTAAGTGTGTCTGTCGATACCATCGCATATGTGCTATTTCCTCGACATTAAACTGCGTTTGAGGGTGAAACTGTCAGATCATAGAACTTTATTTGCGTTATCTGGTTGTTGGATGTAACCGCGCATTTATAATGACTTGAGTTAACAACATTGTCAGAAGGTAAGACGAATCTTATTTCGTTGTCAATTGCTTCAAAGTGAGAAATAGAGCCGTCAGAAACGTCTACGTTGTTGATGATGATACTTGTATCTCCTAGGGTTACATTAAAGGTCACACTTTCACCAGTTGTGACCTCAGTCACACGACAGATGAGAGCGACATTTTCTCCTTCAAATATGACCTCATTTACACGAGGGTCTTCTGGTCCAAAAGTTAGTTCTGCCACAGCACCAAAGAATAAAGAATCGACGGCCAATAGGATGGCGAATAAAGTTATGTAACTATTAGATCTTCTTTGTGCCATGTTGCTGAAATACTGAACTCAAGCCTATGTTCATATATTATCTCTCCTTTATATGATAGGTGAAAAATATCAAACACGCTGTGATAGAACTCTCACAAAGAATTTTAATCGAGTACGTTATTTCTTCCAGGAAGAGTTTGTTATTGTAATCAATCATGTAGTATCATGCTAAATATATACCAAATGAAAAGGATACCTATAGTGTTATAGTCTTTTGACAGCAGCTTCGAAACTCGCAATCACTCGTTGAGTGTAAAACATTTGGCGTTGTGAATGAGGTAAAACTGCGATTTCCAAACGATTAGAGAAAATATTGTCGCGTTCTGTTCGACAAAATACTTCATTTCTCTTCAAGTTATATTCGTATATGCCAAAGAATACTGCAGGTTTTTGGTAAGTTAGTTCTGCTTCGAAAGCATCGAAATTTGTAAGCCTAGCAAGTACAAAAAGAACTATAGTCTCCAATGAACCAACTCCGTTAGTTATTGTAATAATTCATTGAGGTGTCCAACGTCAAATATTGATATCGTTACTCCTGGCATAAAACTTGTTTTAATGGTGTCTATATACCTACTAACTGCGTGGACGCATGTGATTACTTCCTCAAGGAAAACTTTTACACTAACATATACAGTAAGTATGGGTTATGTACGTATAATTAAGGGTTGATTCTCTACAAACACGGATGGGTTTATCATACGTTGAGGGCATGTCATGGGAGAGTGCCGACATTGAAGCTAGTATTGCTTGCCTGTATACGTTCAACTATATTTAGTTCAAGCATGTGTTTTGTTTGGACGTTTACAATTTTTGTTTTATCAAACATTAATTTGGCGACTATTGTGTGCTAATCAAGTTGCTCCACCCACTTTTAACAAATAATAAAAAATTACAATAAGGAAAGAAAGGAAGGAAGAAAGATTGAATGATAGCAAACAGAGAAACCATGGTAACCGAAGAGGTCTCACTGATGAGTGCTACCAGGCATGTCCCTTGACCAGCGTGTGAAGTTCAAGATCTGTTCAATGTTCGCTTGCGTATCAATGTTTTTTCTTTTCATTTTAATTTATGATATTAAAGGTATTTTTGGGGGGATAATATATCTATATATAAATCAAATTCCAGCTTCTGAATAAAACAAGCCGTTTGAGAATTTTAGTCGTTCCTTAAAGTCCCATTGTTTCGTTCGTTCTATTTTAAAAATTGTAAACGGGGCATTGCTTTACAATAAGGGAATGAAGAAAGAAATTTTTCAATAACGGGATCCGAACCATTAACCTGAAAACACAAAAGAATGGCGTTTCATGTTGAGTACGTCATGCATCCATTGAAATTCAGTGCGGATTTGATGGCGCATTAATCACTTCAAATTGGTCATAGGACATGTTATCCCTTCAAAGAGCAGCATAGGAAACGTGTTTATCGGTAAGTAAACAAGCCTGTTTAGGAAATATGTTTACCGGTGAGTAAAGAAACTTGTTTAAAAGTGACGGCAACATTGGGCTCTCAAAGCATACACATATCCATGTTGTCATGATATGGAAATGGAAAGTGACAACTATCCAATGGGGTTACATAGCTTCTACCTAGTGGAACAATCTACCATAATTATATAAAACTTTAGTATAACAATTTAGTAAGTCAACGAAGAAATTACATAGAGTATGCTGCCATTAGAACATTAAAGCAACTCCTTCCAAATTACACGAATTACGTCACACGTCGAGATGACCAATCAGAAATCGACAAGGCGTATTTTTACGGTTAATATACATAAAGCAATGCCGCCATTCGACTGAATAATACCTACATACTAAATTCGTCACTTTCCAACACACTAGTGCGGGCTAGATACAAGTTTTCCACAAATATCATATCTAATTGTCCCCTCCCGTTTGATAAAAATGTGATTCGGTAAGGAGGCTTAGATGTAAAATGTTGCTATCATTCCATCATTCAACTACATTTGTGTATAGGACGTGCATGCGTTCTTGCATGATTAAAGTCACATGTCCCCCGCCCGGCCCCTCTCCACTAGCTCTACCCGATTGAACCCGCTTTCGTTGTCTCTGCGTCGGTGGGAAAGGAGGTATATTATTCACGGTTAACATTTTTGTTTAGATTTAAGGAAACAGAATTAGTGTAGTGTACTTATGCGAAGGCATATACGGGCAGTGCCATCTACAATGTATGACGTCACTACAAATGACATTTCTTAATGTTTTAAGTTTCGAGGCTAACTTTTTCATTTGTGAAGTATTTCACAAGCCAGAAGGCATTCTACTTTTATCCACAGATTGGAATAGTATGAAAACTGTTTAAAAGGGAATTAACATTTTAGTCAATGATGTTAAATTTAGAGAGAATATATAGATCTGAGATCGCACAGGTTTATACCGGAGAAAATCGAAGTATTCAAATTCGTGAAAACTAAGCAGATTGGCGATTTGTTTTTGTACCGAACAAACATTTAATTCTTTGTGTTTGAAATCTAAATTACTTACATCTTGCATTGCTACAATCGGTGCATCTTTCTGCTCACTAAATTATAGCAAAATTATTCATTAATACCAAAATTAATACCCTTGTAGTACAAAGACTTACACAATTTTAAAAGAAATTATTGCTTAATTAGATCTTAATTAACACCTTCCAAGTACCAAATATTAAAACATAGAATTCTTAATATTTTAAGCCTTGTAATATGTAACATATATAAAACATCTTTCTGAATAAAGGTGGGGGCTCGGGAGGAGGCTCGGGGGGGGGGGAGCGGCTCGGGATGGGCAGGTGACGACTTCACTTCTTCAAGTTATAATCACAAAAATTGTCATAGATTTAGTCAAGCTGTTAGAGGACATTTGATTCAATTTTTTAGCTGTTAAGATTTCATAGGTAGTATAAACATTTCTTCCATATAGCACAATTTGAGTTTTGAGATTACATCTGGTCTCCCCACAATATTCCCCAAGTTGTTCTCCGACGTAACTCAGGTAAATTGACCCACCAAACGGGTGAACATTTCCATCATGTTTACTTTAATTTTTTACCGATTGGACGTCACTTTTATTTGTTTCCATTGTTTTACATTGTTTACATTGTTCATACAGTTTCAGATCAATTAACCGACACCAATTTATACAAAATAAAGGACATCACTTTATTGAAAGAATTGATAAAAGTACCTAACATCTCATTATCAGCTGTCTTGAAAATATATATGTACAAGAAAGGCCTGCAATCAAACGCATGATTATGACGTAAGGTATATCTATAAAACATTCTAGGCCTACACTATATATAAATATAAACACTTTACATTCCACAAAATATATCATGCGTAGGTGGTTAATATACTCCGCCAAGGGTAAGAATCAAAATTTGGAAGAAAAAAATTGTTTAGAAATAATATCAAGACACCAACAAGTGAAATTATCATTGTTAAACTTGGAGAACTCTGCGAATCCTCAGCACATGCTTGGGCCAAATTGATGATTAAAGTTTGTTAAATATGACCTCATTGATAAGCTAATCCATCTAATCTCCGCTGAGCTTTATCAACCATATTGTACATGGAACATCATTTTGCATCAAGTCATCTGTTTTCGATGAGTGTTCAGGGAATAACGAAGCATGTTGCAATGAAAAATCCAAATCCACGAAACAAGACTATTCAAATGCAGTATTTGAATTCTTCAAGAGAATATGTTTCCTTGTGGTGTTTTCAACCAGGAACCCTAATGGTTGCGGAGTGGACACTCTATCTGCTACACCAAGTCTTCAATCTACATTTACAGCTTTAAGCAAATATTTCCTTGCAAATGTATCATATGTTAAAGAGAATTAACAGCAAGATTACACTTCAGAGTTACCGTTATGAAGGCCCTTTTGCCCTGGATGACATCTCAGATTATCTGGCGTAAACGAAGGAGTAACAATCAAAACTACAGTATGAAATGTTTGCCGAAAGTCAATGAAAAACTTAGCATGCATAGACTCCGGATGTGTGACCTGATTAATTCACTTTGGCTTCGGCCGACATTGACGACCTTTCAATCCGCGGTCCCCCTCACAATGTTCCAATGTCGGTAAGAGTTACTCCGTATTTTTCCCTTTCGGAAAACCAAATATCAAAATGGTTTATCTTAAAACACATCTATAGTTATCAACAAAGTCATGGCTTTGGTGTTTTCGGCTATAGATATCGTCACCGGTATATCTATTTGCAATTTGCCTATACCGTTAGTTGTGTTGACAATTGAACGCCAGTTGAATCAGAATTGGAGTCAAATGTATTGGCTCCATCATTATGTTAATTTTTAATAATAATCAGGGTTATGAGGCACGTCATCCAATTCGTCATCTCCATAGGGATTTTCTTCCTCGTCATCTCGGTTTTCTTCCACGTCGTGGTTAAAGGAGTGGTTTACTCTGTCATATTTATCATTAGGTAGGCTTATAGTGACATTGTTGTCGTCGGTGTTGTTGTCCTCATGATTGGTTAACGATTGTGGCAAAGAACCTCTCCTATTGTTATCATAAGTTACAGGTCTACTATATTCAGAGGAATTGGTGTTATTACGATCCAGTGTTCCATCATTACTTCTTTGACTTCTCCTTAACACTTTCCCGTAAAGAACGGTAAAATCTTGCTGTTCATTTTCGTCGACTTCTCCTTTTCTACACATACAATAACATAAAATAACAGACAAAACCACTGCAAGAATTAAAGCAACGCCGGTGCCGGTTATGATAACTAGAAGCAGAGTTGATAAGGGTTGGTTTGGTGTGTCATTAGTTCCAGGACCTTCGGATTTAGTTTGCATGCTGATGCTTGGCAGTGTTGATGTCACAATTGAGTCACCTACTGCCAACGTTAAGGTGTAAGGTATGAAGTTAGGCGTTATAAATGCGGTGCATGTAATATTTATAAGGGTGCCATCCTTAACTGAATCCGATACTGTAATCTGAAGAATATTAGAACCAAACTGTTGGAAAGAAACGATCATTGTTACTGATGTATGCACTGGCCAGATAGCAGCGATAGCTGTGCCCTGTATACTCACATCGATACATGTAACATTGCGACTTTCGCCTGCTGCTATAGATTTGCGATTTGGTGAAAATGTAACTAAAGGCTGACTATAAACAACAAATGAACCAGCGTTGCAACCCTGAGAGGGTTCGAGTAAACCAGGATTTAGATTAGCCGATGTTTGACAGGAATAGGTACACATGCTCAATTCTTCCAACGGCTGGACATATATGACTAGAAGCCTTTTGTTATTACTCACTACAGTGAGGTCAGATGTCAACTGCGATGATATTCCATTTGAATCTGTCTTAATCCAAACAAGATTATCAGAATGAAAAGAAGATGAATAATAACAGGAGAGTCTAAGCGTGTCTGTAGATATCTTCTCATGTGTGCTATTCTGTCGACACTGAGTTGTGCTTGAGGGTGAAACTGTCAGATCATAGGACTTCATTTGCGTCATCTGGTCGTTGGATGTAACCGCGCATTTATAGGGAATTGTGTTACCAACTTTGACGGCAGGTAAGACGAAACTTATTTCGTCGTCCATTGTTTCAAATTGAGAAATATCGCCGTCAGAAACGTCTACGTTGTTGATGATGATATTTATATCCCCTAGAGTTACATTAAAGGTCACAATTTCACCAGTTGTGACATCAGTCACACGACAGATGAGAGCGACATTTTCTCCTTCAAATATGACCTTATTTATACTTGGGTCTTCTGGTCCAAAAGTTAGTTCTGCCACAGCAGCGAAGAATAAAGAATCGACGGCCAATAGGATGGCGAATAAAGTTATGTAACTATTAGATCTTCTTTGTGCCATGTTGCTGAGATACTTTACTCAAGCCTATGTTCATATATTATCTCTCCTTTACATGAGAGGTGAAAAAAATCAAACACGCTGTGATAGAACTCTCACATAGAATTTTAATCGAGTACGTTATTCCTTCCAGGAAAAGGATACCTATAGTGTTATAGTCTTTTGACAGCAGCTTCGAAACTCGCAATCACTCGTTGAGTAGTACGGTTGTTGTACTCGTTGAGAAGTATGGTTGTATATAGCTATAGTCACGTCACGTCATAGAATTCGGTCACCAGCGTATAAGAAACGCCATCGTTTACCACTATGTAAGTAATCCGGTGTAAAACATTTGGCGTTGTGAATGAGGTAAAACTGCGATTTCCAAACGATTAGAGAAAATATTGTCGCGTTCTGTTCGACAAAATACTTCATTTCTCTTCAAGTTATATTCGTATCTGCCAAAGAATACTACAGGTTTTTGGTAAGTTAGTTCTGCCTCGAAATAATCGAAATTTGTAAAGCCTTGCAAATATAACAAAAACTAGTCTCCAATGAACCAACTCCGTTAGTTATTGTAATAATTCATTGAGGTGTTCAATGTCAAATATTGATATCTTTACTCCTGGCATAAAACTTATATCGAATGGTGTCTATAGGCCTACTTACTGCATGGACGCATGATATTACTTCCTTAAGGAAAACTTTTACACTAACATAAACACTATGTATGGGTTATGTACGTATAATTATGGATTGATTCTTTACATGCACGCATGGGTTTATCATACGTTGAGTGCTTGTCATGGGAGAGTGCCGACACTGAAGCTAGTATTGCTTGTCTGTATACGTTAAACTATATTTAGTTCAAGCATGTTTTTTGTTTGGACGTTTACAATTGTTTTTATCAAACTTTAATTTGGCAACTATTGTGTGCTTATCAAGTTGCCCCACCCCCTTCAGACAAATAAAAACAAATTACAATAAGGAAAGAAAGAAAGGAATAATGAATGATAGCAAACAGTGACACCATTGTATTTGAAGAGGTTTCACTGATGAGTGCAACCAGGCATGTCCCTTGACCAGCGTGTGAAGTTCAAATTCTGTTCAATGTTCGCTTGCGTATCAATGTTTTTTATTAATTTTTGTATTTATTTTACTAAGTTATTTTTTTATATTATAATATATCTAAATATAAACCAAATTCAAGCTTCTGAATAATACAAGCCGTTTGAAATTTATTCGTTCCATAAAGTCCCATTGTTTTGTTAGTTCTATTGTCAAAATTGTAAACGGGCATTGCTTTACAATAAGGTAACGAGGAAAGAAATTTGTATATAATTTGTATATAACGGGATCCGAACCATTAACCTGAAAGCACGAGAGAAAGGCGTTTCATGTTGATTACGTAATGTATCAATAAGAATTCAGTGCGGATTTGTGGGTGCGTTAATCACTTCAAATTGGTCATGTGACATGTTATACCTCCAAAGAGCAACATAGGAAACGTGTTTATCGGTAATTAAAGAAGCCTGTTTAGGAAATATGGTTACCGCTGAGTAAAGAACCTTATTTACAAGTGACGGCATGCATTGGGCTCTCAAAGCATACACATATTCATGTTGTCATGATATGGAAATGGAATTTGGCAACTATCCAATGGGGTTACATAGCTTCTTTAGAAATTACATAGAGTATGCTGCCATTAGAACTTTACAGCAACTCCTTCCAAATTACACGAATTACGTCACACGTCGAGATGTCCAATCAGAAT
>KN883011.1:82335-92839 GCA_000934455.1 Apostichopus parvimensis
AGCCTATACAGGAGCCGGGAGAACCGCTGTAGACGGTCCTTCCACGGCAAGGTGAAGTTAAACACTGACACTAAGTGGTGAATTAGACGATCTCAGGGGAGACCGACCTCTGTATGTTACGTAAGAGATAATCTTTAATCTGACCAACATATCATAGCTACTGTAAGTACATTGACGTTTCTTGAAATTATTCTGGCTCGTTTAGAGAGGAATTATGAACTATTTCACGATCACCATTTGTGTGTCCTTATATGATAGTCGAAGAGATTAATAAGTTGTTTTCAGTAACTGAATGTTTAATTCTTCACTTTGCATGCCACATATGTGCAAGGAGTAACGAGGCAGCTTGCAATGGAAAAACAAATCCAAGAAATACTCTATTTAACAATACTGTACACGTTCAGATTTTGCATACTTCAAGTTTTTTGTTTTAACCAGGAACCTGACGGTTGCGGATTGGACACTCTAACCGCTACACCAAGCCTACACTCTATATTTACAACTAAGCAAATATGTTCTTGAAAATGTATTAATTTTAAAGAGAATTTAACAACAAGATTATAATTCAGTAAAGTTACCATTATGAAGACCATTTGCACTGAATGATATCACAGATTAACTGGAATAAACGAAGGTGTAAAAATCGAAATATGTTATCATCAAACAGCGACATTAATAATTATCATAGTTAATCGTCATCGCGTTTTTCGTCAACGTCATGGTTAAACGAGCGGTTCACTATGTCATATTTGTCATCAGATTGGCTTCTATTGAGATTGTTGTCATCGGTCTTGTTGTCGTTGTGATTGGTTAACGGTTGTTGCATAAAAACTTTCATATTGTGTTCATAAGTTACAGGTTTACTATATTCAGAGGACCTGGTGTTACGATCCAGTGTTCCATCATCACTTCTTTGACCTCTCCTAAACACTGTCTCGTAAAGAACGAAAAAATATTGCTGTTCATTATCGACGTCTTGTCTTTCTCTACACAAACAGCGACATACAATGACAGACAAAACCACTGCAAGAATTAAAGCAACGCTGGTGCCGGCTATGATAACTAGAAGCAGAGTTGATGATGGTTGACCCGGTGTTTCATTAGTTCCAGGACCTTCGGAACCAGTTTGCGTGTTGATGCTTGGCAGCGTTGATGTCACAATTGAGTCACCTACTGTCAACGTTAAGGTGTAAGGTATGTTGATACTAGCTGGGAATATCAATGCACTGCATGTAATATCTATGAGGGTGCCATCCTTAACCGAATCCGACACTGTAATCTGAAGAATATTAGGAGCAAACTGTTTGAAAGAAACGTTTGTTACTTGTGTTTGCATTAGCCAGAAAACAGCGGTAGTGGTGCCCTGTATTCTCACATCTTTGCATGTAACATTGCGACTTTCGCCTGCTGATACAGATTTGCCACTTGGTGAAAATGTTACTAAAGGCTGACTATAAACAAAAAATGAACCAGCGTTGCAACCCTGAGAGGGTTCGAGTGAACCAGGATTCAGATTAGCCGATGTTTGACAGGAATAGGTAGACAGGCTCAATTCTTCCGACCGTTGGACATAAGAGACTAGAAGCCTTTTATTATTACTCACTACAATGAGGTCAGATGTCAACTGCGATGTTATTCCATTTGAACTTATTTTAATCCAAACAAAATCATCAGAATGAAAAGAAGATGAATAATAACAGGAGAGTCTAAGTATGTCTGCAGATAGCTTCTCATATGTGCTATTCTGTCGACACTGAGCTGCGTTTGAGGGTGAAACTGTCAGATCATAGTACTTCATTTGCGTTATTTGGTTGTTGGATGTAACCGCGCATTTATAGGGATTTGTGTTACCAACTTTGACGAAAGGTAAGACGAATCTTATTTCGTTGTCCATTGTTTCAAATTGAGAAATAGCGCTCTCGGAGACGTCTCCGTTGTTGATGATTATATTTGCATCTCCTCGGGTTACATTAAAGGTCACAATTTCACCAGTTGTCACATCAGTCACATGACAGATGAGGGTGACATTTTCTCCTTCAAATATGACCTCATTATTAATTGGGTCCTCTGGTCCAAAAGTTAGTTCTGCCAACGCGACGAGGATTAAAGAATCGACGACCAATAAGATTGCGATTAGAGATACGTAATTATTAGATCTTCTTGGTGCCATGTTGATGAAATACTGAACTCAAGCATATGTTTCTTATATTATCTTCCTTTACATGAGAGGTGGAAATATCAAACACGCGGTTATAGAACTCCAACATAGAAGTTTAATCAAGTACGCTCTTCCTTCCAGGAAAATTTTCTTAATGTAATAAATCATGTAGTATCAGGCTACATATACCAAATGAAAAGGATACCTGTAGTGTTGTTGTCTTTTGACAGCAGCTTCGAAACTCGCAATCACTCGTTGAGAAGTATGGTTGTTGTATATAGCTATAATCACGTTAGAAATGTTGGTCACCAGCGTATAAGCAACGCCATCATATACCACTAAGTAAGTAATCCGGTTTAAAACATTTGGCGTTGTTAATGAGGTTAAACTGCGATGACCAAACAATTAGAGACGATATTGTCGCGTTCTGTTAGACAAAATACTTCTTTTCTCTTCAAGTTATATTCGTATGCGCCAAAGAATACTACAGGTTTTTGGTAAGTTAGTTCTGCTTCGAAAGCATCGAAATTTGAAAACCTAGCAAATACAAAAAGAACTATAGTCTCCAATGAACCAACTCCGTTAGTTATTGTAATCATTCATTGAAGTGAGCAAAGTCAAATATTTATATCGTTACTCATGGCATAAAAATTATATCGAATGGTATTTATAGGCTAACTGTGTCTAACTGCGTGGACGCATGTGATTACTTCCTTAAGGAAAGCTTTTACACTATCATATACACTATGTATGGGTTATGTACGTATAATTAAGGATTGATTCTCTACATGCACGGATGGGTTTATTATAAGTTGAGGGCATATCATGGGAGAGTGCCGACACTGAAGCTAGTATTGCTTGCATGTATACGTTAAACTATATTTAGTTCAAGCATGTGTTTTTTGTTTGGACGTTTACAATTTTTTTTATCAAACTTTAATTTGGCAACTATTGTGTGCTTATCAAGTTGCCCCACCCACTTCAAACAAATAAAAATAAATTACAATATGGAAAGAATGGAAGGAATAATGAATGATAGCAAACAGTGACACCATTGTAACTGAAGAGGTCTCACTGATGAGTTCTGTTCAATGTTCACTTGTGTATTAATTTGTCTTTTAATTGTTTTTTATTAAAGTTGTATTTTTATTATAATATAGCTATATAGAAATCAAATTCTAGCTTCTGAATAAAACAAGCCGTTTGAAAATTTTAGTCGTTCCTTAAAGTCCCATTGTTTCGTTCGTTCTATTGTAAACATTGGTAAACGGGGATTTGCTTTACAATAAAGGAATGAAGAAAGAAATTTGTCAATAACGGGATCCGAACCATTAACCTGAAAACACAAAAGAAAGTCGTTTCATGTTGAGTACTTCATGTATCCATTAGAATTCAATGCAGATTTGGGGATGCATTAATCACTTCAAATTGGTCATGTGACATGTTATTTCAAAGAGCAACATGGGAAACGTGTTTATCGGTAATTAAAGAAGCCTGTTTAGGAAATATGTTTACCGGTGAGTAACGAAACTTGATTTCAGTGACTGTAAGTTTGGGCTCTCAATGCATACACATATTTATGTTGTCATGATATGGAAATGCAAATTAGCAACTATCCAATGAGGGTCATATAGATTCTACCTAGTGAAACATTCTACCACAATTAGATAAAACATTAGTATTGCAATTTCAATCAATGAGGAAATTATGTGGAGTATGCTGCCATTAGAACTTTACAGCAACTCCTTCCAAATTACACGATTTACGTCACACGTCGAGATGACCAATCAGAATCGAAAATGCGTTTTTTAAGGTTAATATACACCATTCGACTGACTAATACTGACATACTAAGTTCGTCACCTTCCACCACACTAGTGCGGGCCAGATACATGTTTTCCGCAAATGTCACATCTTGTTCCCTCCTGTTTGAGAAAATATGATTCGGTAAGGGAGCTTATATGTAAAATGTTGCTATCATATCACTGATTCAACTACAAATTGTGTATATGACGTACATGCCTTCTTGTAAGATATTCGAAATATTTAGATCTGATATCGCACAGGTTTATACCGGAGAAAATCGAAGCATTCAAATTCGTGAATAATAAGCAGATTTGCGATTTGTTTTTGTACCAAACAAACATTTAATTCTTTCATGTTTGACATTTAAATCATTTACATCTTGCATTGTTACAATTAATGCACCGATCTTCTTACTAAATGCTAGCAAAATTATTTATTTATACCAAAATTAATACCCATGTGGTACAAAAACTTACACAATATTAAAAGAAATTACTGCTTAATTAGATTTTAATTCACACCTACCAAGTACCAAGTATTATAACATAAAATTCTTAATATTTAAAGCCCTGTAATATGTTACACACATAAAACATCTTTCTGCATAAAAGTAGGGATTTAGGAGGAGGCTCGGGGGGGGGGGCGGCTCGGGATGGACGGGTGACGACTTGACTTCTCTAAGTTATAATCACAAAAATTGTCAGAGATTTAGTCAGGCTGTTAGAGGAAATTGCAGATTAAATTTTTTAATTTTTAAGATATCATAAATAGTATAAACATTCTTCCATATAGCACATGCAATTTGAGTTTTGTGATTACATCTGCTCTCCCCATAATATAACCCCAGGGTTGTTCTCCAACGTAAGTCAGGTAAATTGCCCCACCAAACGGGGTACAAACTTCCATCATGTGTATTTTGATTTTTTTTCACCTATTTGGGCGCCACTTTTATTTGTTTCCATTGTTCTAAGGATAGTTTATGTTAATACAGTTTAATATCAATTAACCGACACCAATTTATACAAAATAAAGGACATCACTTTATTGAAAGAATTGATAAAAGTACGTAACATTTCATTATCAGCTGTCTTGAAAATATATATGTACAATATAGGCCTTCAATAAAACGCATGATAATTACGTAAGGTTGTCTATCAAACATTCTAGACCTACACTCTATATAAATATGAACACTTCACATTCCACACAATATGTCATACATAGGAGGTTGAAAAACTCCACCTAAGGTAGGAATGAAAATTTAAAAAACTTATTTTGTTTAGAAATAACATCAAGTCACGAACAAGGAAAATTATCTTTCTTGCATTTGGAGAACACTGAGAGAGCCTCATCACATGTTTAGGGTTTTAACACAGCCATATTGATGACTAAAGTTTGTTAAATATGACCTTAATGTGCAGCTAATCCATCTGATCTCACCTGAACTTTATCAACCATATTTCCGTTTTGTAAACAAACCCACCATATAATGAATTCACATTAATGTAATGCTTTTAATCACAAATGGACATTTCAATCAAATTTTCATAGGTGTTAAAGTTAACGCTGATGTGCATGTATGTGTGTGTGGGAGGGGGGGGGGGGGAGATGTAGGTGGGGTGAAGAGATGGAGGTGGGGATGCCATAATATCGTAACTATGTTTCTAATGCAAACCATTGCTACGGAAGATTCGCCGTCAATCGCCTGTGACATCCCTGCTTGTAAACACAAACACGAATCGGAAGATTCCATTTAATTTCAAATACAATTATTATAATCTTTAATCTGACTAACACATCATGTGTATCAGCACGTCATAGCTACTGTAATTACATTGACTTTTCGTGAAATTCTTCTATCTCGTTTGGAGAGGTATTATGAACTATTTCACGATCACCATTTGTCTATCCTTATATGATAGTCGAAGAGATTAATAAGTTGTTTTCAGTAACTGAATGTTTAATTCTTCACTTTGCATGCCACATATGTGCAAGGAGTAACGAGGCAGCTTGCAATGGCAAAACAAATCCAAGAAATACTCTATTTAACAATACTGTACACGTTCAGATTTTGCATACTTCAAGAAAATTTGTTTCCTGTTGTTTTTTTTTTAACCAGGAACCTGACGGTTGCGGATTGGACACTCTAACCGCTAAAGCAAATATGTTCTTGCAATTGTATAAATTTTTAAGAGGACTAACAATAAAATTATAATTCAGTACAGTTACAATTATGAAGACCATTTGCAGTGGATGTTATTACAGGTTAATTCGAGTAAACGAACATCAAACAGCGACATTAATAGTTATCAACAAGGTCCTGGCATTGGTATTTTCAGTTAGCATTGGAAGATATTGTCATCGGTTTATCTGTTTACAATTAGCCTACCGTTCATTGTGTCACATTGAATCTGAATTGGAACCAAACTTATTTTCTCAGGTAAGTTTATTTTCGAAAATGATCAGCGTGATGAGGCACGTCATCCAATTCGTCATCACCATAAGGATTTTCTTCATCGTGATCGCGTTTTTCGTCAACGTCATGGTTAAACGAGCAGTTCACTATGTCATATTTGTCATCAGATTGGCTTCTATTGACTTTGTTGTCGTCGGTGTTGTTGTCGTTGTGATTGGTTAACGATTGCGGCATAAAAGCTGTCATATTGTGTTCATACGTTACAGGTTTACTATATTCAGAGGACCTGGTGTTATTACGATCCAGTGTTCCATCATCACTTCTTTGACCTCTCCTAAACACTGTCTCGTAAAGAACGGTAAAATATTGATGTTCATTTTCGACGTCTTGTCTTTCTCTACACAAACAGCGACATACAATGACAGACAAAACCACTGCAAGAATTAAAGCAACGCTGGTGCCGGCTATGATAACTAGAAGCAGAGTTGATGATGGTTGACTCGGTGTTTCATAATTTCCAGGACCTTCGGAACCAGTTTGCATGCTGATGCTCGGCAGCGTTGATGTCACAATTGAGTCACCTACTGTCAACGTTAAGGTGTAAGGTATGTTGATACTAGCTGGGAATATCAATGCACTGCATGTAATATCTATGAGGGTGCCATCCTTAACTGTATCCGATACTGTAATCTGAAGAATATTAGGACCAAACCTGTGGAGAGAAACGTTTGTTACTTGTGTTTGCACTGGCCAGATAGCAGCGGTAGTGGTGCCCTGTATACTCACATCTTTGCATGTAACATTGCGACTTTCGCCTGCTAATATAGTTTGGCGATTGGGTGAAAATGTCACTAAAGGTTGACTATAAACAACAAATGAACCAGCGTTGCAACCCGGAGAAGGATCGAGTAAACCAGGATTTAGATTAGCCGATGTTTGACAGGAATAGGTAGACAGGCTTAATTCTTCCGACGGTTGGACATCAGAGACTAGAAGCCTTTTATTATTACTCACTACAATGAGGTCAGATGTCAACTGCGATGTTATTCCATTTGAATCTGTCTTAATCCAAACAAGATTATCAGAATGAAAATTAGATAAATAATAACAGGAGAGTCTAAGCGTGTCTGCAGATAGCTTCTCATATGTGCTATTTCCTCGACACTGAGCTGCGTTTGAGGGTGAAACTGTCAGATTATAGTACTTCATTTGCGTTATTTGGTTGTTGGATGTAACCGCGCATTTATAGGAATTTGTGTTACCAACTTTGACGAAAGTTAAGACGAATCTTATTTCGTCGTCCATTGTTTCAAATTGAGAAATATCGCTGTCAGAAACGTCTTCGTTGTTGATGATGATATTTATATCCCCTAGAGTTACATTAAAGGTCAAAATTTCACCAGTTGTGACATCAGTTACACGACAGATGAGAGCGACATTTTCTCCTTCAAATATGACCTTATTTATACTTGGGTCTTCTGGTCCAAAAGTTAGTTCTGCCACAGCAGCGAAGAATAAAGAATCGACGGCGAATAGGATGGCGAATAAAGTTATGTAACTATTAGATCTTCTTTGTGCCATGTTGCTGAGATACTGAACTCAAGCCTATGTTCATATATTATCTCTCCTTTACATGAGAGGTGAAAAATATCAAACACGCTGTGATAGAACTCTCACATAGAATTTTAATCGAGTACGTTATTCCTTCCAGGAAGAGTTTGTTATTGTAATCAATCATGTAGTATCAGGCTACATATACCAAATGAAAAGGATACCTATAGTGTTATAGTCTTTTGACAGCAGCTTCGAAACTCGCAATCACTCGTTGAGTAGTACGGTTGTTGTACTCGTTGAGAAGTATGGTTGTATATAGCTATAGTCACGTCACGTCATAGAATTCGGTCACCAATGTATAAGAAACGTCATCATATACCACTAAGTAAGTAATCCGGTGTAAAACATTTGGCGTTGTGAATGAGGTAAAACTGCGATTTCCAAACGATTAGAGAAAATATTGTCGCGTTCTGTTTGACAAAATACTTCATTTCTCTTCAAGTTATATTCGTATCTGCCAAAGAATACTACAGGTTTTTGGTAAGTTAGTTCTGCCTCGAAATAATCGAAATTTGTAAAGCCTTGCAAATATAACAAAAACTAGTCTCCAATGAACCAACAGCGTTAGTTATTGTAATAATTCATTGAGGTGTTCAATGTCAAATATTGATATCGTTACTCTTGGCAAAAAACCTATATCGAATGGTGTCTATAGTCCTACTAACTGCGAAAACTTTTACACTAACATAAACACTATGTATGGGTTATGTACGTATAATTATGGATTGATTCTTTACATGCACGCATGGGTTTATCATACGTTGAGTGCTTGTCATTGGAGAGTGCCGACACTGAAGCTAGTATTGCTTGTCTGTATACATTAAACTATATTTAGTTCAAGCATGTTTTTTGTTTGGACGTTTACAATTGTTTTTATCAAACTTTAATTTGGCAACTATTGTGTGCTTTTCAAGTTGCCCCACCCACTTCAGACAAATAAAAAACAAATTACAATAAGGAAAGAAAGAAAGGAATAATGAATGATAGCAAACAGGGACACCATTGTATCTGAAGAGGTTTCACTGATGAGTGCAACCAGGCAATGTCCCTTGACCATCGTGTGAAGTTCAAGTTCTGTTCAATGTTCGCTTACGTATCAATGCTTTTTATTAGTTTTTGTATTTATTTTATTAAAGTTATATTTTTATATTATAATATATCTAAATATAAACCAAATTCAAGCTTCTGAATAATACAAGCCGTTTGAAATTTGTTCGTTCCATAAAGTCCCATTGTTTTGTTAGTTCTATTGTCAAAATTGTAAACGGGCATTGCTTTACAATAAGGTAACGAGGAAAGAAATTTGTATATAATTTGTATATAACGAGATCCGAACCATTAACCTGAAAACACGAAGGGATGGCGTTTCATGTTGATTACGTCATGTATCCATTAGAATTCAGTGCGGAATTGGGGGCGCATTAATCACTTCAAATTGGTCATAGGACATGTTATCCCTTCAAAGAGCAGCATAGGAAACGTGTTTATCGGTAATTAAAGAAGCCTGTTTAGGAAATATGTTTACCGGTGAGTAAAGAAACTTGTTTACAAGTGACGGCAACGTTGGGCTCTCAAAGCATACACACACTCATGTTAGTCATGTTGTCATGATATGGAAATAAAAAGAGGCAACTATCCAATGAGGGTTATATAGCTTCTACCTAGTGAAACATTCTATCACATTTAGATAAAATATTTGTATTGCAATTTAGTAAGTCAATGAAGAAATTACATGGAGTATGCTGCCATTAGAACTTTACAGCAACTCCTTCCAAATTACACGAATTACGTCACGCGTCGAGATGACCAATCAGAAATCGAAAAGGCGTTTTTTACGGTTAATATACATAACACAATGCCGTCGTTCGACTGACTAATACTGACATACTAAGTTCGTCACCTTCCAACACACTAGTGCGGGCCAGATACATGTTTTCCGCAAATGTCATATCTAATTGTCCCCTCCTGTTTGAGAAAAATATGATTCGGCAAGGGAGCTTATATGTAAAATGTTGCTATCATTTCACTGATTCAACTACAATTTGTGTATATGACGTACATGTGTTCTTGTATGATGAAAGTCACATGTCCCACTTCCCATCGCAGGTTTGTGCCTCTAATCCTACCCCCCCCCCCCAACCCCTCCCCGATAGAACCCGCTGCCGACGCATCTGCGTCACGATATTGTAGTGCACTTAACGGCCCCACCTATACGGGCAGTGCCATCTACGATGTATTACGTCACTACAAATGACATTTCTTAATGTTTTAAGTTTCGAGGCTAACTTTTCCATTTGTGAAGTATTTCACAAGGCAGAAGGCATTCTACTGTTATCCACAGATTGGAATAGTATGAAAACTGTTTAAAAGGGAATTGACATATTAGTCAATGATGTTAAATTTAGAGAGAATATATAGATCTGATATCGCACAGGTTTATACCGGAGAAAATCGAAGCATTCAAATTCGTGAATAATAAGCAGATTTGCGATTTGTTTTTGTACCAAACA